>VDFB02340818.1:12798-115441 GCA_007258455.2 Sequoia sempervirens
GGGAGAGAGAGAGATATTATCAGGATCTAAATGAGGCAAAGGTTTCGCTAGAGAGATGGGCTCCCAGTTTCTCAGAGGCACATAGTAGCAGGTCCCAGACTAGGACCCACACTAGGACAGTTAGCACAGAGGGGGTGGAGCAGCCACGCAGAGCAGGTCCATATGACAGATCTCCCTCAGCTCACAGGTCATCAGATTCCCATCATCATTCCTCCACACACTCCAGGCATGATAGCAGTGGGAGTTCAGGATAGGGATACTTCTTGAGATGCATCGAGACATTGTATTATGATCTTATAGCCTACGGGCTTCCATGTATTATTGATACATTATGACATTGTGATGTGAGACAGTTGAGCGAGATATATATATATATATATGATTTTGGTGGTGATTCTCATGACATGTATTTCTATGTATGGATTATGCAATCTTTATTTATACATGTGATGTTTATATGATATGCCTATGTGATGGATGAGTATATGTATTTTATGATGTTTATGCAGCTAATGAGATAATGTTGATTCTATGTGATGTATGCACTTTATCAATTACAAGATGCAATACGATATATGTCTAATGCCGGCTACATGTGATACTATACAAATGTAATATGATGCATATATTTATAGTTGCTTTGTACATGGAATGCTTATGATATGTATTGTTTGATGATGAATGTCTATTATGCCATGATGGTCTAGATATGAAATATGCCTATATGTATGTATTTTTCTAACATGTACGTTGATGCAGGATGATGTATAATGTTTTGTGTCACAGGACTCTGTCATAATGCAAGAAAGAAGAATTGTTAGTGTGAAAAGAAAGATCGAGAAAGAACGAAAGATAGGAGATAGATGTTAGTATTAGCAATCTTCGATATTTCACTGTATCATAAAAGGTATTGTACTTTATCATCATTGAGTGGGACTAATACAAATGGAGAAAAACACCATGATATGACATAAATCAAGGTGTGCAAGGTCATCCAAATGCTATTAACAGATAGTCACAGATAAAGATTGTCATTAACTCATACTAGGGGCACAAGTTTCCCTAGTCTTTTTGTTAGGACAAACCACAGACAGCAAAAAAAGTAAAAGATGGGTCATGAGACATCATTGCTCCTCTAAATCCTTCATGGGACATCCTTGAGGAAACTAGTAACATGACTCAAAAATCAAATGTAAAATATAGTCAACAGACAACAGTCAAAGAAAATAGAATTTGAATACATCGTTGCTTCTCTAAATCCCTCATGGGACATCCTTGAGAAAGCTAGTAACATAATTCCCATCATAAAGTCAATTGAAAAGATAAGATAAATAAGTCAAAAAGTCAAAAAGCCAGTAAAATATTTGCCAAAACTTGATTTGTTTGTTTGATTAGTTTTGATTGATAAAAGGATTGATTGAAAGAGCATGATTTCAGGAGATACACATACTGGATAAGACTATGAGTCTGGTTTCAATGTTATGACTATCTGTATAAGGCATGACAAAGCCTATTTTCAGAAAGACATATATCATATAAGACGTTGAGTCAGATGTCATTGATGTGATAACTTGTGTAAGGCTATGTTTGATTGTTTGACCTTGTCGATTATGTAGGAAGGACTCATCCTGTATAAGACAGAGATAACTTGTGTAAGGCTATGTTTGATTGTTTGACCTTGTCGATTATGTAGGAAGGACTCATCCTGTATAAGACAGAGATTGTTTTGCTGATATTAGTATTCATGGACTCATCTTGAACAAGAAACAGGTTGATTTCCATGATGATGATGTCTGTTTCCAGGAAGGACACATCGTGTAGCAGACATTTGTTGATCTGTTTTCATTGTTTTGTTTGGCAAGTTGTTTGATTTGACTTAGAGACATTGTTGACTTGTTCACCAGATTGATGCATGACTTGAGATGATGTATTGACAATTGACTATGTGTGATGAAAAAACCCTAAAGGACTGACCTAGTGTGGCCTTGGGGGCTCATCGATTGATGGCCTTGCCTATGTTGTACACATAGAGACCTCGTAGTTCGACTTGAATTCAACTGACAAGAATGACTACAAATAGAAGACGTGTGTGAAAATGAACGTGACGAACCCTAATGGACTGACCTAGTGCAGCCTTGGGGGCTCATCGATTGATTGCCTTGCCTATGTTATACACACAGAGACCTTGTAGTTCGACACAACCAATGACCTTGTCATATAGACACATGGATTAAATCATGAATTTATACAGACAAACCTAAACGGACTGACCTAATGCCTCGGGGGCACATCATCAGATGGCCTTGCCTATGTCTAGTCGCAGAGGCAACATATTTCAACAAATGAAAAAGACTAACAAGTGCGACTGACTTTGACTCTATTTTTTTATTTTTGAAATGTTTTGATTTTTTTTTCTTTTTGAAGTTTTCTGATGTTTTTGTGTTTTCTCAGGTCATTTTGCGATGTTTGTGGATTTTCCATGGTTTTACGTCTTCAACACAACCAATGTAAGAACCAATATGACACATGTCAAGTGTTTGCCCCTAGTTGAGTATAAGACCAATTGATTATGAATAGGGTATAATGGGGGATATGAACTATACTTGATGTCAATCATTCTAAGTTATGGGAAAGACTACCACTTATTACAAATGGCATATACAAGTGATGGATATGAAAGATAAGGGATATGTATAGGGATAGGTAGTACGTACAAGGATAAGGGATATGTACAGGGAGTGGACTATGTACAGGGCTGTGGATTATATACAATGATAAGGACTATGATTAGAATAATAGTAGACAAAGGAGCAGAGTTAACTACACATGGCACCTGTTTGCTAGGTTTTCACCATGGTACCTATCCAAAGCACCACCGAAGTGGTTTTTACTATTGGACAAATGATTTTTCTTTACTATTTTCTAGATCATCTAATTTTTTTGGTGTTACCAAGATGCCTGTTTGCCAAGTTTTCACCTTGATAACGATTTTTGTGATTTTCTAATTTTTTCGTATTTTTGCTAATTAAGACAAAGGCTCCCAAAAGCTATGTGTTGAACTTCTTCAAATGCGGACTATTGATTGGTGAGGACAATGGTTCCCCTTCAGGAGTAGAGAGTTGGTAGGCTCCTGATCCAAAAGCTTCTGTAACAACATAAGGTCCTAACCAATTTGGTTCAAACTTTCCTGGTTTTTCTCTTTCTACTTGATTCTTTGGGTTCTCCATTAAAACTAGGTCACCAATGTCAAAGTTTATGTTCAATACCTTCCTGTTATAGCTATGACGAAGGTGATTCTGATATGCTTGGAGATGGTCTAGTGCCTTTTGTCTTCGTTCATCCAGGAATTCTAGCTCATGGAGTCTCGATACTCGGTACTCTTCATCATCAATGTGGCCTTTCAGGGATACCTTTAGGGAAGGAATCTCGACCTCAATAGGAAATATAGCTTCAGAACCAAATACAAGTGAATATGGAGTAGCACCAGTGGGAGTACGGATACTTGTACGATAAGCCAATAAGGCAGGGTTAAGTTGTAAATGCCAGTCATGACTAGCATCATTGATAGTCTTCTTGAGGATTCTAATGATGGTCTTGTTCGATGCCTCTGCTTGGCTGTTACCTTGTGGGTAGTATAGAGTAGAAAAGTGATGTTGGATATGAAATTCATCACACAGGTGGCAGACTTCTTGGTTCTTAAATGGGCAGCCATTATCAGTGATTATGGATTGAGGGACACCATACCAACAGATGATATAGTTCAGGATAAATTTTGAAATCTGTGTGCCAGTAATGTATGTCATAGGAATGGCTTCAATCCACTTTGTAAAATACTCAGTGGCAGTGATAATGAATTTGTGTCCATTAGATGATGTGGGGTGGATCTTACCTATGAGGTCGAGTACCCATTGGGAAAAGGGTCATGGTGACGTTATAGGATGGAGCTCCTGTGCTAGCGCATGTATCAAGTCTCCATGAACTTGGCATTGGCGGCATTTCATTACAAAGATATATGAGTCTTTTTCCATAGTAGGCCAGTAATAACCCAGTCTCATAATCTTTTTGGCTAAGGTAGGACCGCTAGAATGGGAACCACATATACCCTCATGCACCCCACGCAAGGTTGCTTGTGCTTCAGTAGAATCAAGACATCTCAGTAGGGTATTATCTAAGGTGCATCTATATAGGGTGTCTCCAACGATGGTGTATTTGGCTGACTTGTGGAGGAATGTCCTACATTGGTTATTTGATAGGCTAGTGGGTATGACTTTGGCATGAAGGTAATCATAGATTTCTTTGTACCATGGGGAATTAGGACCAACAATGTCACACACCATTTTAGAATCTGGGATATCATAGGCTGGGACCAAAAGTTGTTCTACCAAGAACTCAAACTTAGGCACATTGTTAAGAATGTCGAGAAGTGATGCAATTGTAGCCATAGCATCTGCTGCCCTGTTTAAAACATGAGGTATTTGATGAAATTTGACTTTGTCAAAGTACTCTTTAAAGTTATCATCCATGCGCTTGTATAGAGCAAGCTTCTCGTCCTTAGTCTCATAATCATCATTTACCTGTCTAATTACTAGTTGAGAATCCCCATATACTTGTAAAATCTTAATTTTCCACTTGACTGCCATACGTAACCCCATCACTAGATCTTCATACTCTGCCATGTTGTTAGTGAATGGAAATGCTATCCTGAATGACTTAGGGATGGAATCACCTTGTGTTGTGATAAACAATATCCCAGCCCCTGAACCATGATTTGTATGTGAGCCATCAAAGTACATTTTCCATGTTATGTTTGTGTCAATTGTGAATATGAACTCATCAGGAAAGTCTGCAACTAATGGGTGATCTACCTATATGGGTGCATCAGCTAACTGATCAGCAATGACCTATCCTTTAATAGCCTTTCTTTCTACATGTTGGATATCATACTCACTAAGTATCATAACCCATTTGGCCAGTCATCCTGTTAATGTTGCCTTGCTGAGGAGATATTTCAGAGGGTCTATTGTAGCAATCAAAATGGTTTGATGGTTTAGCATGTAGTGCCTCAATTTTTGAGTAGCAAATACTACTACAAGATAGGCATGTTCAATGGTACTATAATTGAGCTCATAACCTACCAAAGTCTGACTAATATAATAGACTGCCCTTTCATGACCTTCATCGTCATTCTGTGTAAGCAATGCTCTGAGTGATGAATGGGTTGCTATAATATAAAGAATCAATGGTCTTCCTTCAATAGGTGGCATTAAGATAGGTGGTGTGAGTAAATATTCTTTAATCCATTGAAAAGCCTCTCCACACCTGGTTGTCCATGCAAAGGGTACTCCTTTCTTAAGTAGATGTTGAAAAGGATGTGTCTTATCTGCTAACTACACTATAAATCTTCTGATAGATTGCAACCTTCCCTATAATGTCCTTAGTTGACTAAGATTAGTGGGTGGAGGCATGTCCATGATTGCTTTGACCTTAGCCGGATCTACTTCAATGCCTCGTCTATAAATGATATAACCTAAGAGCTTTCCCGACTTGACTCCAAACACACATTTTTTTGGATTGGGTCTCACTTTATACTTCTCCAACCTCTGAAAGATCTTGTCTAAAACCTGTAAATGTTCTACCCTTGTCTTGGATTTTACAATAAGGTCATCGATATAATCCTCCATAAGAGTGTGTACTAGATCATGAAAGATAGTAGTCATGGCCCGTTGATAGGTTGCTCTAGCATTCTTAAGTCCGAAGGGCATAACATTCCAGCAATATGTTCCCCAAGGACAAGTGAAAGCCATCTTAGGTTGGTCTTTAGTTGCAATTCTGATCTGGTTATATCCTGGAAATCCATCCATAAGGGACAACATCTCATATCATGTTGTCATGTCAACTATCATGTCTATATTAGGCAAAGGGAAGTCATCTTTAGGAAAGCTTTGTTGATATCTCTAAAATAAGTGTAGATGCGGATGCCCCCAGTTGGTTTAGTGACTGGTACAAGATTGGAAATCCAATCTGCATAGTCAATAGATCTAATGAAACCAATGTCTAAGAGTTTCTTGAGTTCTGCCTTGACTAATAAAGCAATTTGTGGGTGCGTTTTTCTCAAAAAAAAATTCACTAGTTTGGCACCTGGTTGTAAGGAAAATGATGCAGAACAAGTTTAGGATCCAACCCCAATATGTCGGCATATGACCAAGAAAAATTTATCTATCTTTGTGCAAAGAAGTTATGGAACTCTGGCTGCTCTTCAGTTGTCAATGACACTACAAAATAAACCAGTCGAGGATTCTCTTTAGTACCTATGTTGACTTCTACTAATTCTTCAACGAGCATGGGTGACCTTTCCTATGCAACGGGGAGAATGTTCAAACCTCCATCCTTAGGTGCTTCAGAGGGGTTTTCACCTTCGGATGCATCCTTTCTTTTTACTTTTTCATTGTCTAAAGGTTCCTTTCGGTTTTCACCTAGAGACTCATCCTTTTTATCTTGTTTATTCTTTTTCTCATTTTTGCGACTAGAGGGTTGAACAAATTCCCCAAAATATTCTTTGTTGTCCAAGTCAATAGTAAAACCATCTTTATGATCACTGTTTGGTATGCCTTCTTGTAATCCCAGGAACTCAGCAATTGCTTCATCGTTCTCAAAAATGTCTAAGATGGGTGTGTCTTGTTGGTCCCAATCAATGAGTTGGGGATAGACTAAGGGCATGTCATCATCAGAGTTATCAAAGTTTAATGGGTTCAAGGTAAAGATTGAATTATTCATGTGGTTACAAAAGTCTTGTACCAGGTCCTTTTTGCTCTTAGGTTTGGGTCTAGGTGGATGGATAGGTGGGCCTAATGCTAAGGTTTGACTATCAGAAATAGGTGGCTCAGGTTTCCACGAGGTAAGATCAAGTGATTCCCAATAGTAGTGTTTAAACCACTCCTCCTTTTTCATTTTCTTTGGTGGATAGGAATTCAAGAGATTTGGTGAGGAACTTAACATCAAGTCAAGTTCTCCAAATAACTTGTCAAGGTCCATGGAAGAAGTAGAGGATAGGGGATCCCACTCATAATCGTTAGAGTCGGGGGAGTCACAATGATATTAGTCCACTGGTTCGTGAGATGTCTGAATATATTCTGAAGCACTTACTTCCTCAAGTAAGGGTAATGGGGTACTAGGAATGCCAATCTAAATCAGTTGAAACCCTAGCCCTACTCCTTTTGGCCACTGAGAGACAAATATTGGTTCAATGCTCCCATCTTGGTTTAAACATAAACCACTATGTCCATCATATCCTTTGCTTTGCATGATTTTGAAACCCTTTCCATATAGATTTGTAGGAATATGAGTAAGTAAGAGGGATTCCTCATCATCTTCCCTATACAGCCAGGAAGTGACATCTTCTGTATCTACGGCCTCTTTGCTTAATTCACCCCAATTAGTAAAAGTTGTTGTGGGAGGAATATATATAGTGACCATAGATTTTCTCCTATCTAATGTAGGTAAACCATATGACTTAGGAGGAATCAAATGGCTAACACAATAAGAATTTTTCATGTAATACTCTCCACAACCCTTGTCTTGAATCTCAACCCTAGGAGTGGTAGGAACTAAGGGTGAAATAGATGTTCGAGTGAGTGTAGCTAGATCAACATAGGAGGAGGATTTGGACAATGAGGCATCTTGGTTTACTGGCACTTGGTGTTGGGGGATCTCCTTTAGATTGGTGCGATATTGGAAGGGATCCGGATCACCATCTATAGTTATTTTTGTGCCATTGTAAGGGAATTTAAGACACTGATGATACATGGAAGGGACCACCTTCATGGCATGAATCCATGGTCTACCTAGCAGAAGGTTATAAGGAAGGGTGAGATCCAAGACTTGGAACTTTGTCTCCATCACTGCAGGACCAATTCTGATAGGAAGTGTTACGACTCCCTTTGATTTTCTTTCCTCATCATCATAAGCTTTAATGACAATACTCTTGGTCATGTCTACACATGCTTCTGAGATACCTAAAGCCTTAATTAGTTTTAAAGTGCACATATTTAACCATGCTCCTCCATCTACCAAAACTCATCTAACTTTGGTGTCATCAACAAGGACTTCTAGATGTAAAGGGTCATTGTGGTTCGTCTTTTCAGTTGCATAGTCTTGTTCAAAAAATGTGGCATGGTGATTATTGGTCAAGTAGCCCACCATTTCCTAAAAATAATTGACATCAAGATCATTAGGGACCGTGGTGTTCTGTAAAGCCTTATCAAGGATAGATCGATGCTTAGGGGAAATACGCAACAATTCCAAGATTAAGATTTGGGCTGGGGTCTTCCCCAACTGGTCAAGAAGGTTATATTGTAACTTGGAAGGTTGGGGTGTGTTCTGCAATGGAGGGCCTTGGATAGTGAATTTAGTACAATGAGTATTGACCGCACACTTAGGATTAGTATTGATAAAAAATGGTATTGATATTCTCATCGGCGGCACGAAGGCAGTGAATGATTTTTCCACTATTATAATCATGCTTAACACTGGCATAGTTGGCTGACATATTGGTCTTAGTACTTGAACTGGGGACAGTTCCTTTCCCATGGTCATGTAGTGGATCAGAAAATACTTGATGATCAGTGTTTGATGACTTCTGTTTTTGTCCACTAACTTCAATAATTCTCCTTTCGACAAGATCATGTATGATATTCTTTAGTTGTCGATAGTTTTGTAGGTTATGTCCCTTAGTTCTATGATAATCACAAAAGGCATTTTCATCCCACCAAGCTGGTTTAAATTGTCCTGGATCGTATTGTCTTGGTTCCTACAGCTATATGAGATTATGTTGTAACATTTGTTTGAACACCAACTCAATGGGTTCCCCTAAGGGAGTGAACTCACATTTTTGAAATCTTCTTGGTTGTGGACGTTGAGTATTTCAGACCATGTTAGGAGGTTGATTGACAACATTAAGGGTGTTGGAAAAAGTATGAGGTCCTTGTAATGTGAGGAGGGGTCCTACTTGTAGCGTTTTAGCATCAACCACCCCATCATTGGCGACATTTTTGTTGCGAGACCAGAATTTGTTTCTATCAGTGGGGGTGTTTTGTACGATCGGGTTTCTATTGGATGTTGATGTCTTGAGTTCACCCTTTTCGATGAGATCCTTCTCTATTATAACACCTTTTTCCACTAGTTCCGAAAAATATGTACAACAATGTACCCTTAAGTTACTCCTGAGTTTTGCATGAAGTTTTTCTTGAAACATTGTAACTTTTTGTTTTTCGGGTATCTCGACAGGAAACCTACTAGCTATAGTTCTCCATCTCTAGAAGAAAGAAATGAATGTTTCCCCTTTTTCTTGCATTGTGTGACACAGGGTTGCTATATTTATCTTGTGGTCTATGTTGAAGGAGAATTGCTCCACAAATTTGCTACACCCTTAATATTATTGTACATCGGGTTATCAATAGTCAACTTGTGGCTATATTAACTCTATATTAAGTCATATTATCATTAGTATATTTTTATTTAGTTGTTTAAGTCAGCCTAAGTCTTATATAGGTGTGCCTAAGTCGGCCTAGGTGATATCCTTGGCATAAATAGGTATATATAGGAGGTTGTGAGTCTTATTTCTTCATCAAGTGTGAAGTGTGTTCTCATTAGAGATATTTGGAGGTTTTCCCCCTCAAAGTGGCTTGTTATTCTCAGTTATTATCAAGTATTTTCAGCATATTTCATATCATATCCTTCTATTGTGCAAGTTATTTCATAACAAGTGGTATCAAAGCATGATCTTGGCACCATAGAGGCAAGGTTTTTTCTCAAATTTTAGAGGCGATTTTTGGAAGAGCATATATTTCAGATTTTGGTGAATTTTTTTCTGATTTTTAAAGGGTTTTTGAAGAACATATTAGAAAAGCCACAATCTAGATTTTAGAATAATTGGAGCAGAATTAAGTGAATTATTGTAGAATTAGGGTTTCTACACTATTTTTTTGGAATCTACATATCTCGCACATCTTGTTGAATTGGATTCTGATTTTTATTGGGTTTTTGAAGACATAATAAAGGAGATTACAGTAAAAATTTGAGATAATTTAAGTTTCATTTGTGTGATTTATTTCAACATTAGTGGTTTCCATCATGCCGGGGCCTGGAACAAGGGGTAAGAAGAATGTCGCTCTGGGGAAGTCTCCTGATAAGGATGGTGAAACAATTGAGGATATTACTCATAATGAGGAAATCAATAAGTTCAAGGAAGACATTTCCACAATTAAGATGGATATGTGTGACCTAAGAGGAGATATATCGGACATACGAAACATGTTAAGCACCTACAGGGCTGAATCAAGAAAGGAGTTCTCAAGTGGCCAAGGTGAAAATTCTAGGTTAGCTACTACTGACACAAACTTTAGTACTCCTATGGGATCTAGGAATTCATTTCCAAAGGTGGATGTGCACAAGTTTGATGGTAAGGATCCTCTAACATGGATAAACCAAATGGAGAATTTTTTTGAAGTACACCAAATCCCAAATGGACAAAAGGTCACGATGACTTCCTTATATCTAGAACCAGATCAATTCATTTGGTATCATTGGCTTTGAACTCATCAAAGTAAAAAGGGGCTCACCGTCTCATGGTCAATTTTTATAGAGGAACTCCAAGCACAATATAGCAATAGCGTCACAAACAACTTCTTCAGCCAGCTAGCTAAACTTCAACAAACAAGATCAGTTAAGGATTATATTCAACAATTCCAAAATCTATCCTTAAGGTTGGATACAATTACGGAGGAAAACTTGAATGAATTATTCTTGGGTGGGGTCAAGGATCACATTCAACAAGAGGTACGCATGTTTAGCCCTAGTTCCATAAATGAGTCTTTTATCTTAGCATGCAGGGTAGAGGAGAAGTATTTGATTCCTAAGAAGCAAGGGGCTAATGTGACAAGAGAGAAAGGATATTCAACACAACCTACTAAGTTGACTCCACAACAAATTGAGGAGAAAAGAGCAAAATTCTTGTGTTTCAATTGTGATAGCAAATACAGTTGAGGACATAAATGTAGTGAAAAGAAATTGTTTTATATTGAAGGTCCCAATGAGGAAGAAGAGGAGGAATCCATACTAGAAGATGAAAGGGACTCAAATGAGGAATCACATGATTCTCAACCAATCATTTCTTTTCATGCACTCTCAGGTTTCAGCACTCCACAAACTCTCAAGGTGGTGGGGTTCCTAATGAAGCAGAAGGTAACAATGTTGATCAACTCAGGTAGTACTCATAATTTCATCAACAAAATGTTAGCTACTCATCTAAATTGTTTCATATATCCAGCTCCAGAGTTTAAAGTTTTGATTTCAGATGGTGGTATAGTTAGTTGTTCAGGGAAGTTTCATAGCATTAAATTATCCATGGGAGATTATCAACTTGATACCCCAATGTATGCGATATCCATGGGTGCAACAGATATTTTTTTGGGAGTACAATGGCTTACTACATTAGGAACAATTGAGATGAACTTCCAAGAACTATTCATGAGATTTCAATCGGAAGGAAGGCTAGTAGAGCTAAGGGGGTTGAAGGAAAAATCTCCACAAATGGTAAGCTCTCATAAGCAAAAGTTTCTTAAGAAAGGAGTGGATGGATTTGTGGCCCAACTATGTTCATTAGAAGTCTCTCAATCTATACTCCTACTCATCTAGATTTGCAAGCTATAATTGATCGTCACTCAGTTGTTCTTGGAGATATGCCTAAAGGACTTCCTCCTAAGAGGGATCATGATCATGCCATATAGTTACTCCGAGGGAGCCAACCACCGAACATCAGGCTTAGGTATCCACACATACAAAAGAGTGAGATAGAAAATATTGTTGAAGAGATGCTAGAGGCAGGAATCATCAGGCATAGCCAAAGTGCTTACTCCTCGCCTGTGGTGATGGTACGTAAGAAGGATGATACTTGGAACATGTGTCCAGATTATAGAGTGCTCAACATGTACACCATTAAAGATAAGTTTCCAATTCCAGTCATTGATGATTTGCTAGATGAATTAAATGGAGCTATGTTTTTTACCAAGTTAGATCTTAAATCTAGTTATCACCAAATTCAGATTAAGGAGGAAGATATTTGTAAGACGGCATTTCGGACTCATGAGGGTCATTATGAATTGTTGGTGATGCCATTTGGTCTTACCAATGCACCATCTACATTCCAAAGTTTGATGAACTCCATTTTTAAGAAGTTCTTGAGAAAGTTTTTGTTAGTATTCTTTGATGATATATTAATTTATAGCAAGACTTGGGAAGAAAATTTGCAACATGTGGACCAAACATTACAAATACTTGAAGATCATAAACTCTATGCTAAGCCATCCAAGTGTGCTTTTGGTCTTACAGAGGTGGAGTATTTGGGACACATAGTTTTCACATGAAGGAGTAAAGGTGGACCCTAACAAAATTAAGGCTATCATGGAATGGCCTATTCCAAAAACCATTAAGAAACTGAGAGGATTCTTGGGATTGACAGGGTACTATAGAAGATTTGTGAAGAATTATGGTAGCATAGCAGCACCTCTCACCACTCTATTGAAGAAGGATTCTTTTCATTGGAACAAGTCTACCAATACAACATTTGAGAGATTGAAGGAGGCTATGTGTATAACTCAGTACTTGCCACTCTTGACTTCACCAAGGAATTCATTGTGGAATGTGATGCTTCGGAAATGGGATAGGAGCAGTGCTCATGCAAGAAGGTCGACCAATTGCTTTTCAAAGTCGTCAATTAAAAGGTAAGAATCAACTAAAACCTATTTATGAGAAGGAAATGCTAGCAATACTCCATGCAGTGAAACAATGGCGGCCTTATCTATTGGGTAGACATTTCAAGGTTAAGATAGATCATGATAGCCTAAAATATTTTTGGAACAATGACTATCTTCTGAAGAGCAACAAAAATGGGTCATTGAGATGTTAGGATATGACTTTGAGATTGTATATAAGAAAGGGAAAGAAAATATTGTCACAAACACGCTGTCAAGGAAGGATGAGAAAGATGAAGCCTTATTGTGTGCCCTTTCAATATTACAAGCAAATTGGGTGGAGGAAGCCAAAGCAAAGTGGCAAAATGATGTTGCGACAAGTAATCTCATCGAGCAATTAAAAATTGATCCTAGTAGTTCAGATAAGTTTTGTTGGAAGGGAGATACTCTTTGGTATAAAGAGTGTTTGTATCTCTGCAAGAATTCCAACCTTAAAATCAAGATTCTCACAAAGTTGCATGAGTCTCTAGTGGGTGGTCATTCAGGATTTTTGAAGACATATCATCAAGTCAAGTAGGATTTCTTTTGGGAGGGGCTTAAGGGTGATGTTCAAAAATTTGTGGCTGAATGTTTAGTGTGTCAAAGGCATAAAGGGGAGACAATTAAGACACCAGGTCTCTTGCAACCCTTATCTATTCCTAGCCAGCGTTGGGAAGAGGTATCCATGGACTTCGTCACAGGGCTTCCCAAATCTAAAGGTCATAATGTCATCATGGTGGTAGTTGATCGGCTCACTAAATATGCACATTTCATTGCATTAGTACATCCTTTTACAGCAAGTGCAGTGGCTAAAGCTTTTTTGGAGAATATCCAAAAGCTACATGGTACACCTAAAGTTATTGTTAGTGATCATGATCCTATCTTCACTAGTCACTTTTGGAAAGATTTATTCTCATGTTTGGGTACTCAATTGGCTCTTAGCTCTTCATACCACCCTCAATTAGATGGGAAAATGAGGTTGTTAATAAGTGTTTGGAAGGATATCTACGTTGTTTCTTCAGAAAATAGTCTCAATGGGTAGATTGGCTACCACTTGTGGAATGGTGGTATAACACTTCTTTTCATAGCTCATCAAAAATGTCTCCATTTTTGGCACTTTATGGATATCATCCTCCTTCCATCACATCATCAATTAAGGTGTCCCAAGAGTTCAGAAGTAGAAGACAACTTGCTTCATCAACAACAAGTACTTTCAGGACTCAAGGAGAATTTAGCCATGGCACAAAATCAAATGAAACAGAAGGCCAACATCATAGTGAAAGAAGTTTTGAAGTTGGGGATTGGGTCTTCTTGCGAAGCCTTATAAGCAAATCTCACTAATCATAAAAGAAAGAATAATAAGTTGTCTCCAAAGTATTATGGTCCATACCAAATCATGTAGAAGATTGGTAGTGTTGCCTACAAGCTTGAGTTGCCACCAACAACAAAGATACATCCAGTTTTTCATGTTTCTTGTTTGAAGAAGGTAATTGGGCATAATATTCCCACTCAAACAACACTTCCTGAGTTGGATGAAGAAGGAAGAATCATTTTGGAACTAGAGTGCATTCATCAAACACACACAAAGAAGCTAAGGAATAGAACTATCACTGAGTATCTCATCCAATGGAAGAAGTTACCAGTTGAAGATGCCACATGGGAAGATGAGGAGTTCATTCAAAAGTTTCCAAACTTGATTAGCATTGAGGACAATGCTTCTTTAAAGAACGGGGGCATGCTACGCCCTTAATATTATTGTACATCGGGTTATGAATAGTCGGCTTGTGGCTATCTTAACTTTATATTAAGTCATATTATCATTAGTATATTGTTATTTAGTTGTTTAGGTTGGCCTAAGTCTTATATAGGTGTGTCTAAGTTGGCCTAGGTGATATCCTTGGCATAAATAGGTATATATAGGAGGTTGTGAGTCTTATTTCTTCATCAAGTGTGAAGTGTGTTCTCATTAGAGATATTTGAAGGTTTGCCCCCTCAAAGTGGCTTGTTATTCTTAGTTATTATCAAGTATTTGTAGCATATTTCATATCATATTCTTCTATTGTGCAAGTTATTTCATAACAAAATTTCTCAACCAGTGCACCCCAAGATCTAATGCCAGAATCTAGACCCGAAAACCACTCTAGTGCAATTCCTACAAGACTTCTTGGAAATAGTCTCATAAGATATGTGGGGTCATAAGCGACATCTATGCATATGGTAGAAAATTCCCTTATATGTTCTATTGGATTTCGTTTGCCATTGTACTTAGGGAGATTCGATATGACATATCTATGAGGGAAAGGGGTCATGTACAATGATCTATCAAAGGGGAATGGGCATATGTCCTTTGGTGAAAATGATTTCTTAGTTGACACCGACATGTTATCCATTTGCATTTGTAATGCATGCATTTGTGTTTGTAAGATGTCAACTTGGGTCAAAGATGTGCTAAAGGGTTTTTGCGGATCTATATATGTGTTTTGAAATCCAAAGTCTCATGATGGGTTTCGATTGACCATTGGCATCTGAGGTGGATTGGGATTTGGAATGTTGGTAAATGTGTTCTAGTCTGGAATCTGCATAAATTGGTGTTGACCTAGGATCTTTGTAAACGGATTCTGAGTACCACTTTGGGAAAAGGGGTTCTGATTGGGAATCTGTGTAAAAAATTGGTGTCTTGGAATTTGTGCAAATGGATCATGACTACCGATCTGAGAGAATGGATTATGATTTAGAATCTATGTGAATGGATTCTGAGTACCAGTTTGGGAGAATAGATTCTGACTCAGAATCTGCGTGAATGGATTCTGATTGCCATATTGGAAGGAGGGAATGCCTCCTGTTTGTGTAATCCATGGTATAGTACTAGTGACTGGAGCACTAGGTATGGCCATTGACTGTGGTATGGTGCTTGTGATACTAGCATTAGGTATGACTATTGACTGTGAACTTGTGACGCCGACATAAGGTGTAGAGGTTGAGGTTTTAGGCCTTTTACTCCCAACAAGAGGACCAAAGGGAGTGGATGATGAATCCCCTATAGTGAAATTAAATCCCAATGTCATGCTAGATGTACCAAGTGGGGACGTATGGACTATTGTACTCTATGTAGGTGTGCTAGATGGCATAGTTGTGCTGACCTGAGGTATAGTAGTACTAGTAGTTGTGGTATTTGTCCCTTGTGTAGGTTGAGTTTGTAAGGTGCTGATATCAAATCCTACAGGTAAGGTAGCGCCTTCAGCTAGCAATTTGGCTAAGTATCGTTGTCGATCATTTTCTAGGTACTCATCTACGAAAGAGGCAAACTCAGGGTCCTGTGCGGCAGCCTCTATGTCTTCTACTGCAATATGTCCTTGAGTGTTTCTAGTGGTGAATTTGTCTAATAGAGTCTTATGAGGTCTTGAAGAAAATGGATTGATGAATTTGTTTGGGTTCGACATGTTTTCTCTCTCTCTTCTCTTAGACCTAGTTTCAACCATGTAAGACAAGCTCAATATGCGGGAAATGCAAAACTATATCTATGAATAGTATGACCCTAGTCTATGTTTTTTTGGATTTTAGTATGCAAAATGAGGAATGTTCTAGGATGACACTAGCCTAAAATCTAAAGATGCAAGGCCTAAGCAAGGTTCTAAAATAATCAATTCTATAAACCTTAAGATGAAGGGACCAAATACCTAAAGTCTAACCAAGGCATCAATTTAGTTTAAGTCAAGGAACCAATGTAAGACGAGGATCACAGAAAAGTTGAGTTTCCTAACTAGACTGATGAGTTAGGACTCTATGTAGGACAAAGGATATACTGATAAAACTAGGTTCAATGACAGATTTCGTTAACACTATGACTTTTCTAGAGTGTAGATGGTGAACTAGTCCTAAAGTTTGTAAAAGTGACTTTCTAGAAGTTTAATGCAAGGTAATATGTATTCTAAAATGAAACTAAACTCTGAATTAAGACAACTATCGTAATGACTAAATGAACCTAAAGGATACAAAATTGAGCAAATCATTTCAGGTTTCTGTTCAAGGATTGTTTGTGTAAAGACAACTGAAACTGGTATAATCGTGTTGACTGGACAGTGACTATGAATTCTAGTTTTTTGATAATCAGACAGATGCGTCTCAGGATTTCACAGATGCAGTTCAAGTTAACAGTTGCGGTTTTCCAATGATCAATTGTGTTTCTCTAGTAAAGTTCATTGTGTGACTTTGACAGATGCGGTTAACCTTCTAATAGTTGCGACTCGTAATGATAGTTGCGACTCAGAATATAACGCATGCAATTTTTTGCAAAGGAAATTGCGAGCTAAATTGGCAAATGCGACTCTACTCTAGATAGATGCAACTGATACTGACAGATGTGACTCAAAGCTAAATAGATGTGACTCATGATAACAGATGCGACTCTAAAAATCAATTGTGACTTTTTGGTGAACAGTTGCGACTCTCTGTGTATTTTCAGTGATGAGATTTAAACTGACTCCATTTTTCATGATCAAATTCTGGCAATCAAAGACAATCATAAGACAAAGTGTTTTCAGTTTTGATTTTGGACTCAAAGAATTTTTAAGTTGATAATAGACAAGCACATCCTAATAGGCCAAAGGCCTAGGGTTTGTATGCTTGGTATAGCCCACCAAAAATACCCCAGATTGGTGATAAACACCTTTCCTTTTCAAGAATAGATAGCTTATAAACTTGGTGGCATTGGCTCCCCTCCACAACTCATTAACGTCTTTTGAGCACACCAATTTCAAATTCTTTGGGTAATGACCTCCCAAGAACTGCTATCTCTACTCAAGGGGATCAGTAGTGAGTCTCTTCGGGCATGATACTGTACCCTGCACTATACTAGCAATGACCACAAATAGGTTGGTCTCTAAAACAAAAGGTATTTAGTACAGGCATTCCGTTCATGGGGAATGATCCATACGGTGAGAGTCCCCTTTCGAATCCATCTCGTTAGAACCATACTCGTGATTCTTGGGTTTTCCCCAAGAACCCACTTTTATATACTCACTGGAAGTCCCTCGGGTTCAAGGTGCTACTAGTCTGAGTCATCTTGGGGTGAGTACTTTTTCCCACCAGAACAAGCCTAAGTTCTAGAGTTGGTAACCATTTCTCTTACACCCAGGATTGCATGGATGCGCAAGGGGAGAGAATACTTCGATGTACCAAGTCGTGAGGGTAACCAAACTTATGCTTTTGCACCAAACATAGTAGACACTTGTTAATTTTAAACCAAACGAAAGATTTGCTATGCTACTAAACAATCTGTTTCAAAAATTAACTAGGGTCTTCGACAAGCATCCTGCAGAAAAACTCATTAATAGTTTTCAATATTGTCTTCGTCAATCGTCCTGCAAAAGCTTGTTAAATCCAAAAGGCCACATGCTGAAAATCAAATACTAGTAACACACAAATTAATTGAAAATTTCATATTTTTGAAAACAGAAATAAAGTTTTACCAGTCAATTGTGTCGCTGTGTTACCAGTCATATGCATCGATATTCTCTTCAATTGCGTCTCGGTATTCACCAATCAATTACGGTTCAGGAATTTTCAAATGCATCTTAGTTTTTTAGATGCATCATTTTTGCTGTTAGATGCGGTTCAGGAAGTCAATTGCTTCACTTCGTCAAACTGATGCATCGTTCCGTATGAAAAACTTGCAGAAATCAAAATAAAAATCTACGAATACACGAAGATGGTGTCTTCATGTTGGGTTCACCAAATGTAACGCCAAGAAAGTGCACAAGAAATAGATTAGGAGCAAACAAACAATGCTAAATCTAAATGTAAATCTAATGTTAAGCAAAAAAGAACAAAGGAAATTAAAACGTAAACAAACTGATACAATCTCACCAATTTCAAACGTATTTCCATGATTCATCTCAATTGCCCTTCTCCATTTTGCTTGTGTAGTATAATTTCACTAAGATTTCTCGTAAGTTCATGCAAGTATAGCCTAAGATAGTGATTAGCAAAATATCGAAGATTCAAGATTAAGTGCTCTCAAAAGTCATAAGATTTCGTGAGAGATTGGAATGAAGAATGACAAATCAATTTATAGAAAATTGATTATTTGAATGATAGGCCATGATTGAAAGATCAATGGACGGTTGATATTGACTGATTAGACATGCATTTTGATAACTATCAGAGGTGACATGAGTAATACAAATTAGAAATAGAATTAAAGATTAAATAAATGATTTAATCTTCAAGTTTGGTATTCGAAAACAGAAGAAATATCTTTGCATGACAAAGATAAAGATTGATTAAAGCAACTCTTGTTCGAATGCACGCACAAGATTTAATTAATTAAATAAGAATATTTAATTAATCCGCATGTACACACAATTTAGTTAGCACTGAATGATTGAATGATTTGATGAAGAGATTACTCGAGAAAGCCACTCAGACATTAAATCAAGAGTTAACTGAGCGATTAAAATAGATGTCGAGTCGAGTCAAAGTGAATACTTAGATAACTCACACAATTATCTAAATATAGAGGAATGTGTTAAAATAGAATTCATGAATTAAATAATTCATTTAATTCAATATTTGATATTTAAGAATAATTAAATAAATAAGATTTATTTAATTATGATGAAGGGATTTAAATGAATAATTAAATAAATAAATAATTTATTTAATTATAGTTGAAGTATGATAAAGAGTAAATTAAATAAGAATTTATTTAATTTGACAAGAAGGATAAGGTTAATTAGTAAAATAATTAAATAAAAAGCATTTATTTAATTAATTAGATAGAATAAAGAAAATGTGAATTAATTAAATAATTAAGATTATTTAATTAATAGAAGAATTAAAGTTAAAGTGAATAATTAAATAATTAAGATTATTTAATCATGACCATGAAGAATACGAATTATGAAGAATATTGAAGTTGCGGGCCTAAACCAGATTTTAGTGTCTACACAAAATTATATATTTTTTAGCAATTTATTCTGAGGAATTCTAGCATCTAAACCATAAAACTAGACCAAATGGAGAATGTCTAGTGGTTTTCTTGACAGTAACCCTATCTACCCAAACTACAAGCTTCAGCTTTGAATCCCATGATTTCTTATTCTTCTCAATCACCCTTTTGATGATCTTCATCAAACTCTTATTACTTTATTTTGCTTTACCATTCCCTTAAGGATGATAAGGGGAAGAAGAAGATATTTGTATTCCATGCTTGTCGCAAAAATCCCTAAACTCATTTGATCTAAAACACATAACATTGTCAGAGACTATATTTTATGGGACTCCAAATCTAATGAAGATGTTATTCATCAGAAAATCAATCACCACCTTGCTTGTTTCCTTCTTGGTGGGGATTGCTTCCATCCACTTTGTAAAGTAATTAGTTGCAACAATAATCCAAGAATGTTCCCCACTGGATTTCTCAGATATTTCACCAATGAAGTCAATACCCCACTGTTGAAAAGGGTCCTGGACTAAGATGGGTCTAAGTGGAAAATTCCCTAAGAATTTTAGCTTTCTTTAGAACCTTTGGCAAGCATCACAAGTTTTAACAAACTTTTCGCATCTTTGAAAATTGAGGGCCACCAAAACCTTGCCCTTAAAATCTTGTGGGCTGTAATCTTTTCCATCTAATAGCCACCACATACTATATTATGCATTTCTTGCAAGAGTTCCAATGCCTACTTTCCATCAACACATTTGAGTAACACACCCTCTAGAATTCTCCACCAAAGCTCACTATCAATGATGACATACTTAATAGCTTATAACTTCAAGGTTCTTTTCTCATTATCAACCATACCTTTAGGACATTGGATGGTCTACAAACACTGAACACTCTGTCTATACCAACCACAAGTCTACATTTTGTAGATAGGTGAAATGTCTACACATTCAACCTAATTTACTTGGTTTCAACCATAAACTTAGCTAAACCTTTACCTCTTACCAACTTGGTAATCTAAACATCAATGTTAAATTCTTAGATCTTGTTGATCCATCTGCATCTCCTACATGTGGTCTCTTGTTGAGTGAAGATATCCTTCGCTACAACACTTGGAACATAAGCTGACTATAGCTCCCATTAGGTATGTCTTGAAATTTTTCATAGCCTTAAATAATGCATAGGCTTGCTTCTCAGTCATATCATAATTGAGTTTAGCGGCTTGCAAGGATTTGCTAAAAAATGTAATGGGTTATTCAAAGCCCTCATCATTTTTCTACAGTAACACAACAACAATTGTATGAAAAGATGCAAAGGAAAAAATGTGCATAGGATTGGACAAATCAAGAGACTTCAACACTAGAGCCTCCTTGATGGCTTGTTTTATACTTTTAAAGGCCTAACTAGGCTCCTCATGGACAAAAAATTATTAAAATTTTCCCACCATCTTATCAATTCTATGATGGGCCCAAAAAATCCATATCTTATGTGGATGCAATCTTCCACATGTATTTCGATGATAGGTGGAGTGGTCAAATTAGTTGTATGTTTGGATGGGTGACTAGTTATGGTTCGAGACCACCCTTGGTGATTGTATGGTAGGGGAATGGTACATGTTCACCATGTTGTGTGGCAAGTAGGCAAAGTTCCACCATAAATTTCCACTTGCATTTAATGTGCATCGTCTCTTCTTTCCCTCCTAGTCAACCACATTAGCTCTATGTTCCATCCCATTTACTTGTTTCAGATGGAGCCAACTTTTGATATATTTGAATATTGAATTTTGCAAAGCATCACATATCTCACTCACTACCATCCCAAAAATGAGACATTTCTTCTCAAGTGTTTGTTTCAATAGGGACAAAAACATGTTTGGTTCTGCTTTATATTTTGCAGGTCTTCCATTTTCTCTTCTTCATAGTAATATTGCCTACTAAGGTGGGTTTTCCATTGGGCTACAATATTTTCTTCCTTGTTTATCATTTTTTGCAAGTTTCATAGAATGAAATGGTCTCCAATGTTGTGTCGACCAACATTACTCTTCCAATTTGTCATGAAGCAGTTTTCGACCCATATGAGGTTTTTTTCCTCACTAAGGAAATGAAACATAATCCATTTGTTGTGGATGCTTCTTTCATTTATGGTTTTTTTGTTTTTTGCTTTTCTCTTCTTTATAGTTGCTAACTTGAAGGTTCTATTTTTTGTGGTGCTTCTTTCAATAATAGTTTTCTGGTTTTTTGTTTTCTTTAACATTCTATGGTTTAAATATATGAGGCTTTTTATTCCTTTAACTCTATACAGAAATGACTCAAAGGTGTTGTTTAAAGGTATTTATGAAAACAGTCATATTTTGTGTTCATAAACACATTTAATATTCAAGGTAATTCTAATATTTTGTTATAGCATCATTGTGGCATACCAATTAATTTATAAATTTAAGTTTATAGTTCTATGAATTCATTATGCAAAAAGTTCAATAGTTTTATTGTTTACCATTAATATTGTCAAATTGGATTGTTGTTCATTATAATCTGTGAATGTTATTGTCCTTAGTAATTTTTAACATGATTCTTTACACCCCTATTAGGTTTAGTATTTTCTTGCAATTATTAATGAGGTTATTATTAGGGTTTATGTGTTCATTTGTTTCTTTGATTCTGTAATTAAATTTTTTTTCAAATAAAAATAGAACAAAACAATTATTTGCATGCAATTATTCATGGGGTTATTCTTAGGGTTTATATCTTGTTCATTTGTTTCTTTTATTCTTAATGTTTATAAATATTTTGTTTTTCATTTAAGTTTTATTTGATAAGAATAGTAATTTTATTTATTAAGGGGTTGTGTTGTTCAAATAGCTCATAAAGAGAGTCTTAGGGAGGAGGTTGGGACAACCATTTTTGAAATGAATTTAATATTGCATAATGGTGCAAGAATTGTTATTAAATCATTTATTATACTTATTTCATTGAGATTTAGTAGAGTATACAATAGAGAATAAGTGTTAGTTGCTATGTTGTATTTGTTACTATTCTATTTAAATTCAATGTCAGCATGAGTAGAGTATTCATTTCACAATAATCAAGATTTTTTGCATTAATAGCATGAATAACATGAAGTCAGTCCATCAAGGAAAATGTTAAGCTCCATACAAAATATATTTATGGGAATGTCTTAGTAAACTTTCATATTAATGGTAAATTATAATTTATATAATATTATGTTTTTCCTATATTTAGGGTTTTCTTATTCTGTTAAGCTCCTAGATTGTTCAAATGTTTATATTTTTGCATCATCAAACTATTTAGGAAGTTGATAATGTCCACATAGATCATTTATACCCTTGTTAATTTGTGTACCTATTATGAAGGTGATCAAGTAGAAAAAAAAACCTAATACTTGGGTTTATCCTTCGATAAAATTATTGTGCACTCCAATAATAAGTTGGTTATATTTGAACACATGTCTGTATTTTTTAGTCCAAGAATATTCAAAATGATTCACATCAAATTATACTTTACAAATTTTGATATTTATAGTAACTCTTATGGATTCAACAAACAATATTGATGAGGCTTTGAAAAAGGAAATTATTAGTGAGGATTATAGCTTATAGGGCCACTATGATTGTGTTTGTCATTAGAAAATATGACAAAAAATATTTGGTTCTATTCTATTATATCGAAATTGGTTCCCAATATCATTTTTGTTTTCTTTCTTTCAGTTTGAGCAAGTGTACTAAGCTAGCTTAACATTTAAATTTATAGTTTTACCTTGTATACAAGTTTTCTCAAATTGATCATCACAAATGCTCTAGAACATAGGAAGTATTGAGAAAAGAGTAATAACAATTCAAAGAAGTATGAGTAACCTTAACATCATTACCTTGGGGCACTTGCAATCCAAATGGATTAGAAATTAATAAACCATGAAAAGATTGGGCCAAACTTTTAAGAATATTTGAGAAAGATAAACTAGTTACTTCATGTGCAAATTGTTGTTCTTATGGGAATGTAGTATGAACAAAATTTTGAGTAAATTGGGTTATTTAAGTATTCAAACAAGGACTTCACTTAGGAGATATTAAGGATGTGTATGATATTTTGGAATATAATCAATTTTTCTTAGAATTTTAGTGCTTCTCTTGGTGGTAGGGTTTGTCATGAAATTTGTACAGAGAAAGAAAATATTAGTTGGGTCTTGAATTGCTTATCAAAGTCTAAAATCTATACGTATTAAACCATATTATATTAAGATATCTATAGGCTTATGGCCTTTTGTTCAAGAAAAAAATCAAAAAAATAGAAAATTCTTAGTCTTTTAAAATCAATGGGGTGGGGGCCCTAGCTCGGTTGGCTAAACCTTTCCTATTGCAGGAGCTTGTTCATGAGGACTAGTCTTCCCCACCCCCATGGTACTAGAGGGAATGTCATGCCAGCACTGGCGGGCACGTTAAAAATTTTACCAAGTGCACTGTAGTTTATAGGGGGCGTGCTACCCAATTCTTGCAATCTAAAAAAAAAATCAACAACAAAGTTGTAGAGATGAAAATAAAGGTGGGTAGGATGAATAAAAACTAGATCACACAATGAAGCACAAAACCCTAAAAGGATGCATAAAAAATGAAGTATGAGCAAAATGTAGTCCAAACCCTAATGGGATTTAAAAATAAGATATAAAACAAAAAAGATTTGAAGACCCTAAATAAATGAAACAATAAACACATATAGAAGTTATTATTATTTATTTTAATAAAAGGTAGTAAAATTTTATTAAATTAAAGAAAAAAATATAAAGGAAGAGTCAAAAGACTCCAAGCCAGCACCCCAAGATAGATGCAAAACCCCAAAATCAACCAAACCCACAAAGCCCAGACCAAAAAACAATTACGCCCTCTTGTTCGTGTAGAAATCAACTTGGCAAGATCTTGGGAATACTCTTGGGATACTACTCCCAATCTTCCACCTGCCAACCTCCAACATTCTTAGACACCCATTTTTCCAAGCAATCTACCACTTTGCTCCACTCCCGTGGAATATGGATAAAGGACGTACCCCCTAACATAGAAGTCAATCTAAGAATTTTCTTGACCATTGAGGCAAGATGCCAGTTGACACCAGCCAACATCTAACTATTTAGCATATTAATCAAGATCTAAGAATCTGAATCACAAATGATCTAACTCCATCCCAGAGCACAAGCTCTCTCAATAGCATATAAGATCACCAAACTTTCCATAAATTTTTTACTATGCTACCCCTTATATATCAAAAAAAAGAAAATGATATTGCTAGCCATGTCCCTTCCAACACCACCAATTCTAGCATGCCTAGGGTTACCCCTCGAAGAACCATTAGTGTTAATTTTTAAAACACCACTAGGAAGGGGAAGCCAATGACCCTCCCTATGAATTTTGTTTTGAAGATTAGAATTTCTCCTACAACAAGGGTGCCCATGCCTAATACCAAGAATACCCATCTTCTAAATAATTTACTCATCTCATTTATCCATGAGAAAGGACACATCACACTTGGAAATTAAAATCTCTTGAACCATGCCAACAATCCTCTACCACAATTGATGAACTTCCATCTTATGTCCCCTAAAAATAATTTGATTTATTTCAAGCCAAAGTTTTTGATGTATGGAGGGACCCGTGTGCTGCATAATCTAAAGAAAGGAGGCCTGTGTCAGAGGCCTACCCAAACTTCTCCAAAAATCACCCAGGGAGGAAGCATGAACATAAGATTTCCTCCAGCAGCCCCACTAGAGATTCCAAATGTCTTTGGAAAAGGAACACTACAAAAACAAGTGAGAACAATCCTCTTCATTATTACTGCATAGAGAACAGATAGAAGGACCCTAAAAACCACGTTTTCAAATATTATCCCACGTGAGAAACTAATTCCATGCAAGAATCCATAAGAAACAGTTATATTTATGCCATGATAATTTTTCCCACACATGCTTCCACCAATTGACTTCCCCTCCCCCATACTTCTAAAGGTACAACTCCTAATATCCAAAGGTGAATGAATAGGCCCCCTTAGTGTGTTGGCCCCAAGCCAAGATATCCTTCATCCTAATCAAACTATAGAATCTACCTTCTAAAATCCTCCTTAGTTCAGCACGGTCCTCATAAGAACCACCAACCAGCCACTTAATGGGGTCCATCCATCTAGAAACAACCACCTAACCCAAATTAATAGAGTGTTTAAAGTCTGCCACCCATGACCATCTAGCTTTTGAGAAAAGATGACAAAGATCTTGTAGATGAGAGAAAATAGAAAAAATAGGAGGAAATCCATCCTAGGAGTCATGCCAAAAATGGGCTTTAGATCCCTTTTTGTAAATCCAAAACAAACCTTTCTTAATCAAATTGGGCACCTTTCTTGAGAGTATCCCAAATAAATGAAGCAATAAACACATGTAATGAAGTAATAAACACATATAGAGGTTATTATTATTATTATTTTTTATTTTAATAAAAGATGGTAAAAAATTATTAAATCAAAGAAAAATACAAAGGAAGAGTCAAAAGACTCCAAGCTAGCACCCTAAGACAGATGCAAAACCCAAAAATCAACCAAACCCATAAAGCCTAGACCAAAAAATAATTACGCCCTCTTGTTCATGTAGAAATCAACTTGGAAATATCTTGGGAATACTCTTGGGATAACTTCTCCCAATCTTCCACCTTCCAACCCCCAGCATTCTCAGACGCCCATTTTTCCAAGAAATCTCCCATGGAATATGTATAAAGGACACACCCCCTAACATGGAAGTAAATATAAAAATCTTCCTGACCACCGAGGCAAGATGCCAGTTGACCCCAGCTAACATCTAATTATTTAGCATATTAATCAAGATCTAAGAGTCTGACTCAAAAATGACTTGACTCCATCCCAGAGCACAAGCTCTCTCAATAGCATATAGGATCACCAAACCTCCCATAAAATTGTTACTATGCTACCCCTTATATATCAAAAATAAGAAAATGATATTGCTAACCATGTCCCTTCCAACACCACCAATTCCAGTATGCCTAGGTTTACCCCTCGAAGAACCATTAGTGTTAATTTTTAAAACACCACCAGGAGGGGGAAGCCAATAACCTCCCTCTAAATTTTGTTCTGGAGATTACAATTTCCTCTACAACAAGGGTTCCCTTACCTAATGCCAAGAATACCCATCCTATGAATAATTTACTCATCCCCTTTATCAACGAGAAAGGACACATCACACTTGGAAATTATAGTCTTGTAAACCATGCCAACAATTCTCTATCACAATTGATGAATTTCCATCTTACGTCCCCTAAAAATATTTTGATTTATTTCAAGAAAAATTTTCCAAAGTATGGAGGGACCCATGTACCACATAATCTAAAGAAAGGAGGCATGTGTCAGAGGCCTACCCAAACTTCTCCAAAAATCACCCAAGAAGGAAGCATGAACATAAGCTTGACTCCAACAACCCCACTAGAGATTCCAAATGTCTCTGGAAAAGGAACACTAGAAAAAAAAGGTGAGAACAATCCTCTTTATTGTTACCATGTAGAGAATAGATAGAAGGACCCTAAAAACCATGTTTTCGAAGATTATCCCATGTGATACATT
This sequence comes from Sequoia sempervirens, assembly GCA_007258455.2. NCBI lineage: Eukaryota > Viridiplantae > Streptophyta > Pinopsida > Cupressales > Cupressaceae > Sequoia > Sequoia sempervirens. The sequence goes on from VDFB02340818.1 coordinate 40,146, forward strand.
GATTCCAAGCAAGAAACCATAAGAAACAGTTACATTTAGGTCATGAGAATTTGTTCCACACATGCTTCCACCAATTGAATTACCCTCCCCCATACTTTTGAAGATAAAAATCCTAATATCCAAAGGTGACCAAATAGGAACATAGATAAAATAGGAGGAAATCCATTCTAGGAGTCATGCCAAAAAAGGGATTTAGATCCCCTGTAGCAAATCCAAAACAAAACTTTCTTAATCAAATTGACACATTTCTTGAGAGTATCCCAAATTGCAGAACCTTTACCCATCAAACCAAAATAATGGACCTCATCTTTTGCCACCCCCATAAGATATTTAATGGAAAAATCCTAGCCCAAATCTGGTCCTAATTGTTGCACCATCTCCAACAGAGCTTGGCAGCTAGAGTCTGACCAACAAGACTGGCTTGTCTCAAACCAAGGCCACCATCCTATTTTATCAACAGGATCTGCACCCGCATGCAAGGCTAAGAAGCTCTGCAATGCTGTGTAACATAAGATCAACCTTAGGTTGTGGGTGACCTGTAATGAGATTGAACCTCTGGATTCTAGGCCAGCTTCTTATATGATCTTCTTATTATGGACTAAACTTGCTTGGAAAAGGGAAAGGATTAAATCTAATGCAAAACTGGAAAAACTAAACTGTGGATGATGCACCTAATTGATATTTATGAGTATATTGATTCACAACTAATTATTACATAATCTATTTTCACAACTCAAATTGGGAAATCTAATTACATAAGTGTCTCATCAGAAGGCCTGATAACCCATTCTTTATGAAGGAAAATGATATTTTCACAACCTAAAGGAGAGGATAAATTAATAGCACAATTTACGACCTGTAACTAAAATTTCCTTTTTTCATGTACATGGATTCATGAATGTGACAGGATTTTAAAGGCTTTGAAATATTCACATCTAAAAAATTCAATAAATACAAAACTCCTGAATCTGAGAAGGCTAATACTGAATTGCGATAATGAAAAGAAGGAAACTCTACAGATGACAAAACTAATTAAACTATAAAACTTGTTGCATAATCTATTAAACTATGAAAACTGAGTTACATAAAGTCTCTTTGCTGAAGGAAAAGTCAAAAAACAAGAACCGAGGAAAAAAGACAAAGTCTTTTCCTTAAATACAATAAAGGCATGCATAAAGCATCCAAGAGGTGAAACTCCAAGCTAACTAGAAGTGAAAAATATCTCTCTAAAGCCTCTCTCACAAGAAAAAGAGAAAATAGTGTGAAAAGAGGGCCCACCAATGTTGTAACTGAGCTTCAACAACTCAAAACTCTATGTCACAATGTGTATAACTGAAAAGTAACTCAAGAATTCTTATGAATGCATGGAAGTGGCAATGAAAGTGATCTAAAAGTGAAAATATATTCCTTAAATGCCTCTCACGAGCAAAAGAAAAAAGCCTCAAAAAATGGGCCTGCAACTGAAGTGAACTGAATCCCATGTGTTGCAAACTCCAACTCATGTCATGCATGATCAAAATATCTCGTAAATTGATGTGAAATTGAAGCAAAGTGCCAATAATCTCCATATTTTGCATGAATGCAGTCTTTCCTAGATGACTCTGACTTTCAATTAGCTTTCACTTATATCTTTTTGCATGGAAAAGGAAATCATTTAACTAAATATTAAAGATAATCATTCACTAATTATTTTAATATTTAATATCCATTAGTTATACCTTTATTCACTAAATGCTAAATATTAAGGTAATTAGTGAAGTATTACCCTAATATATAATTACATTGCAATTTCCTTAACTCCATGCAAAAACTATTAAGTGGAGGTGGTCTCTACATCAAAACATCAACTTTGAGATCAGATTTCAAATGCCCCGGACCCCTCACATCACTAGGTTAAATGACTTAAAAAGTCAATACTATGGAGAATAATTCAAATGAAATGATTTTTTTCCTTTTAAAACATAGTAAAAAAATGTCATCATTTGAATACTTGAACCCTAAAAACCTTTGTTCATTCTTTACTTTGCACTCTTGGAGAAACTTTGTTGTTGCACTTCCATGGTGGAAAACTTGGCTTGAAGTGCACCATCCTTATGTTGTCTTTTGGTGATTTTCCTAAAGGAAACTACAGAGAAATGTGTGGTAAGTCATTTTTGGGCATTTTTATGTGGTGAGAGCTTTTATAGGCTTCTACAGTCGTGGCCTCTCATTGCTTCTAATGTATTTGTTTATCCCTTTCTTTATTGATGTTTCTTACACACATTGAGCTGCCATTGGAGATCTTCTGGAGATTTATTTGGTGTGGGTTTGACTATATCTCCTTCAGAAACAAAGAAGGTAAGTTTCCTAATCATTTGAATCTTTCATTTTCATTTGATTTCCTATTGATTTAAGCTTCATTCAAGCTCAAGAGCTTTCTGTAGCCATGCCACCATACTAAATTTTTACATTTTGGGTTTTTGATCTCCTCACTGCAAGCCACGGGCTTTATTATCATGCTTGAGGGTTTCAAATTTCCTTTGCAGGTCATGAGTTTTGACCCATATAGGCATTCTCTCTTGTTGTATGAGCTTGAATAGAGCTCCCTCTTGGCACAGCATGACTTCCCTTCAAGTCCATGGCTTCTATTATGTTGTAGGTCACTACTACATTCTTTGTGTTTATTATGGGTAGTGAAGAAACTTTTGGGGTTTCATTTTCTAATGGCATAAGTTCAACCTCTAACACTATGATTTCTGCTTCTTACTGTAAAATACAAGGGTTGCCTCCATGATTGTCTCCATTACCTCATGGTTTTTCCATTACATTATCTTGAATTGTATAGACTGAGTCTCCACTTAGCATAACTAAAGTTCTTTGTATTTGAGTATTTAGTTATGAACTTTTGTACAGGATTTGCACTATCATTGTAGCTTATGTTGTCATGGTTCTGCACTTGTTCATTGTTATACTCACATGCTAACAAAAGATATGCGAGTTTTTGTAGCATAATCTTGAATCTCCTCCATTTGATATTCAACACTGTATATTTGCTGCATTGAGGTTAAAATGTATATTTGTTGTTCTGCATATGTTCTCTTTAATAGCATGTTATGTCTAAACTCCATAATGATTGTGCTCTTGATGGATGACACAAATAAGATCAATTAAATACTACTCATAATTAGAAACATTTGATATCTTAATTGATTGTAGAAGCTCTACAAAATCTTGACTGCTCCCTTTGTTTGCCACAATCATTTATGGCTTTTGAGCCCCTTGCATAGGATTAATATGCTTTCCTCTTATCTGAAACCTTTTGCAATTGAAGACATTTTTATGTTGTTTGATATGGTGATGCTCCATTGTGCATATCGAAATTCTACTGTACTCCATATATATCTTTTGTTATTGCTCTGTACCTTGTGAGCATGTTAATGACTTGTAATAGTTTCCTACAACTCATGTATGAATTGCATGGTGTATGTGCTTATGTGATAAAACTGGATATCTCTTTTGCTTCAGCTACTATGATGAATTTTCTTTGTATGAGAGAGCTTGTTTATAATAATGGTTGCTTGATCAACTGTTCATTCATGGAGAATGATGATTACTTTTATTCCATACTATTGTCCCACATTATTATTTATGAGTTAGGATCAACCCTTATGGGAAACACATTTCTCACCACTAATAACAATATCTATTGGTTAAAATGATCTAATTATACTTGTTCTTGCACATTAAACAAAAAAATTAGCAAAAATAATTGAAGCTGAAAGCTTCCATTAAACTTCGTGCTCCCTAAACATCTTATTTTTTGATGACTTAATCATATGGTGAATTCCTGATTGGATGTGCATTACATTTATGTTGGTAACATAGGCATGAAGTAGGATGTGATTTATCATTTTTCTAACACCATCTTTTAACAATCTTGCAGGAAACCATTGAACTTGGAGTTGAAACAACCTAGAGGCACTAGAGACACAAAAACTTGAAGACATTGAGTAAAAATGATTCATCATTACAGGAAATGATGAATCGTTCCCCTTTTTTCATGTTTACATTATCTTCAGTTGCGTAGTTTACAACTTTACTTGTATTCATTATTTGGTTAAGAAAAATCAAATTAAGTTACTCCCATGACTTGTGTGGGACTTTGGTTTTTACAATATAAATAAAGTAGCATTTCTTATGAAAATTTATGAGTTATGTGTTACAATGATTTGCATAATCACATTGTAAATTCACAAGTAATCAAATTCTAGAATATAATGAATAATTTAGCAGAAATTTTGTACCTTTCAATGAAAATGCAATTCAGCTCTACCTGTTTTGAGTTATAGCTAAAAATAGGTAACACCTATTTCGGTCTACAAACTATCTCCTATTTAATCAAACTCCACTTAGAAGAATCCAAGTTACCAACCCATAAAAATTTCCTTCATAGAGCATCCAAATCCGTATAAAACTCCCAAGATCCATTTGAAGCATACATATGTAGTTGGCAAGATCCTAAATCGCATATTTCAGAAGCAACACCATCCCAACAAAGGACAACCATCTATGAGTCCAATGATTCACTTGTGACCATAACTTGTCCAAAATAATTTTCCAGGTCACCAACAGAGGGGGACCAACAGAGAGAGGAACACCAAGATAAACCAAAGAAAGCTCCCCTATCTAGAATTTGAAAATATGAGCAATTTGTTGTTGTATGAGAAAAGGGGTATTGAGGAAATAGATAAAATATTTTCCTTCATTAATCTATTGGCTTGAAGCCATAAGATAAATTTCTAGCACTTGACGAAAATTAGTTGCTTCCTTGATCTCATCCACCCCCATTAGTGTAGTATCATCAACAAACTACAAATGCAACTGAGGAGGCATGCTATTGCTCTAACTTCACCCCTGGGTAAGGCCATTAGAAACATGGCTTTTAATGACACGCCTCAAGCTTTTAGCCATAAGAATAAATAGGTGTGGTGACAAAGGATCTCCTTGCCTAAGGCCTCTAGAAGTGCCAAATAAAGAAGATGGTTTACCATTAACAAGAATAGAGAAGGAGGTGGAAGTAACATAGCTCATAACCCAAGAGACCCAATCCTCAAGAAAGCCAAAAGCATGCAATACCTTTTGAAGGAAAGAGCATTTGACCCTGCCATAAGCTTTAGCCATATCAAGCTTAATAAACATAGCCTTCTCCCTAGAAATAGACATGGAGTGAATGGTCTCCACAGCAATGACCATGTCATCCAAGATTTACCTATCTGCCAGAAATCCTCCTTGATCCTCATAAATGAGCCTGTTAATCCATATTTTAAGACTCTTCACAATGAGCTTAGATAAAATATTATAGACCACATTGCATAAAGCTATCGGTATGAACATACTCATTTTGTTAGCTCCTTCACACTTAGGAATCATAGCAAGAAAATTAGCATTCAAATCTTTCAACATTTGCTTACTTTTATGAGATTCCTAAACCACCTCAAGAAGATATAATTTAATAATTTCCCTAAATTGCTGGAAAAAATCAATAGCAAAACCATTAGGGATTGGATCTTTTCATTTCTTCATATGAAAGACAACACCCTCTAGTTCATCAAGAAAGATGGGTTTCATAAGGCTCTCATTCATTTTCAGAGACACAAGAGATGAGATACAACCAAGGATGTGGTCCTCTGTAGCAACAGTCTAAGGATAATCCTTTGAAAACAAAGCAACAAAATAGTGTTAGGCTTCCCTAGAAATCTCCCCAAAGGAATCCAACTGAACACCCCTAGAAGATGTAAGAGAAGAAATTGAATTTTCATGCCTATAGGCCTTGACAAAATTAAAGAAGAAAGAAATATTTCTATTCCCTTCCTGAAGCCACTCTACATGAGCCTTTTGCTTCCAAAAAATTTCCTCACGTAGCTCCCATTCCTCCAAATTATTTAAGGCAGTAGCCTCCTCCTTAAGAAGCTCATCTGAAAGACCAGAATCTATTATCTGATGAGTGATTGCATCCTGATGATCTTGAGCCTCTAACCTGGTTTGGAACAATTTGATGAAACTTTTCCTATTCCACGTTTTAAGTTGAAGCTTAACATATTGTAACTACTTGAAAAAATAATACATAGTAGTACCATAATCTAGTTTACCTCAAGGCCACCAATCAAACATTAGATCCTAAAGTTTGGGATCGCACAACCACATAAGCTAAAACTTAAAAGAAGGGTTCTTGGATACTCTAACATGAGAAGCAGAGAGTTTGATTTTCCAATGATCTGATCCCCACCAATCCAAAATTTCAGAACTAGTAATCCAATTACTACCTATCCAAAAATAAGAGACCAAAAACCTATCAAGTCTTTCAAAAATAGATTTTTTGCCACATCTCTTGTTACTCTAGGTAAATAGGCTAGTGCTAAGTTTCACATCCATGAGATTAATATTGTAAACATTATCTCTAAGGAGAAAAGACGAAGGCTCTAATCTCTATAGCCTACCCCTTTTTTCTTCCAAATTAAGGATAGCAATGAGGTGTCTTGCTAAAATCTAGGGATGAAAAGGAACAACTAAACAAATATGTTGAATATGAGACCAAAGGGATGTCTTACCAAGAACATCAATGAGGGCATAGACATTAGAGAGTAAGATGATCTCTCCAATTTCCAAGCAAGAAACAACCATAGATATAGCAAACCTACTAAAAAACTGCCAAAGAGGAGAAAGCTTCAATGGAGAAATTGACTAACCTATATTCCACCAATGTCTCACCCATTAATTTGATTTTATCTAGATCCTTCTTCCTCCCAACCTTGAGATATTTCTCATTAACTCCCTTCTTGAGATTCTTTTGATGAATCCTAAGAGAGGAGGAGGTTTTATTCCCTTATCCTAACTCTAGACTAGCCTTACCAATAGGAAGAGCACTTCCTTCCAAGACCTAATCCAAAGCTTTACTTGAGGCCTCTAAACTAGCCAGTGCAGCAAGGGAAATCAAAACATGATCCATAGCCATACTATATCTTCCATACATCCCTCTTGAGCCACCCGATCCTCCACAATCTCATGGTCCCCCTCCATGGCATCAGACCCCAGATTCAACAAACTAGGATTCACTTCCTACTGGCCCAAATCATCAAGAATATCAAAACAAAAGAGACCATCCTCCTATCTATCTTTAAGAGTTATTTTTAACCCTTTCCATTGGTTTTGAGGTTTTACAGGAATAAATCCCTCCTTATCTGGAACATTACCTGAATCGGGAGCTTTTCCCTTATCAATCTTGGGGGGATGATGAGAGGGTTGGGCCGGAGAAGGCATAGAAGGTCAGATTCTGGGACACTTTTTTTGTAGATAGCCATATTCATGACAAATATGACATTAAAAAGGAATATTCATAGTCTAGTTGTTGGATTCAAGAAGTGGAACCAAGGTGAATCTCAAGAGAATCTAGCAAAGGGTTATTCAAATTAATATCAATACAAATATGAGAATAAGAAATTACCTTTTTGTCAAGTGTTTGTTGGGAAGGGCCCACTGGTTTACCAAGCAACATAGCAATGGAGTGAAAATTACCATTCCTCTAGAATTCTAATGGGAACCAAGGTAAGCGAACCCATATAGGGATATGAGACAAAATCTCCTCCAATGGGTTAAAACCAACATGCCATGGTTTTATAAACAAACCCACTAGTTGTAGAAATATGGACCACCTTCAAAGGCCTTGTTACAATCAACCATGAAATTAAAAACCACCAAGAAATAATTATTAGATTCCAACATAACATCCATCTCACCCTCAGGGTTCCAAGCACATCAAGGCCAGGAATCCAAAAAGGGAAGTGAAATCTAAATCCCCATAAACTTGCAAGTCAAGGCATGGTTGGCTAAATAATTAATGTCTTCTTCAACGGAATCCGGTTGAATCACCAAAATTGGGAAATCATGGATCCTTTCTAGGCAACCACTAACTTTGGAAATACACAGACCTCCACTCATTGATTTTCTTTCTAAATTTGGAGCTTTTTTCAAGAATTCCATGGCATTCTTATGCAAAGAAGATGACAAAATATTCTCGCACAAGACCTCCTGGAAAGATGAAGTTTTCTTAAAAGAATCCATACATGTCGAATACAAGAAAAACAAAAAAAAGGGGAAAAAAATCCAACACCAACCATCAAAGAGTAGAGTAGCAACAAAAATAAAGAAAAAAGGAGCCCTTGCAGGCCCAATCCATGCCCCTATGCAATGCCAAACAATGAAAACAAACCCCCAAATGATCCCCCAATGATCCCAACACTGAGTTGATAAGAAAAATGGCCAAAAAATACCATGGTACAATGATGCAAGCCCTATCGAGGGTCATGCAAGCCACAACACTTTGCCTTAGACCTGTTCACCATCATCGCTCTTGAAAGGATTTCAAAGCCAAAGTTGTTCAATGTAATATTTACATCAATTTTTGGTTCATATAGAAGTTATTATTAAATCATATTGAAAAACAAGTATTAACTAGGATAATGAGTTAGAAGTGGAAATAATAAATACTAAACTATTTGTACAATTTAAATAAATTAATAAATGATACTTATTTGGATTCTCAAGATGTGAAAGTAATTGAAAGAGGCTAGGAACCAATTCACAACACTAAAATTTTAGGACTTGATCAAACATATATCTTAGAATCTAAAAATTGATTATGCACTTCTATATTTGATAGTTGTACAAGTATATATTTGGTCTTTATACCTAGGGAAGTGAACTAAAGTGAAAACCTAAACTTGTTCCTACCAAAATCAATCATCAAAAAAATAACTATTGATATTAGTTCACCTTGATCTTTTGATGTTTACATATGATAAGGACCTAGAAATTTTTATAAAAACCTTTTGGAAATATGTTGAATTTCAAAGGTCATGTTCTCTCAATTAGATTCCTTGGATGGTCAATTTAATGATGGTGAATCAAAATTGAGAAAAAAAAAAGCAATATTGATCAATTGAAACTTGTTTGGTATTTTATCATGTTCAACTATATAATTCAAACATCTCAAAGAATATATATCTATGAGTTCAATTTTGGTTTAGTTGTCCATTCTTATGTGTAATATTTTAAATTAGTAAGTGTTGTTTGTTGGAGTGATTGAGTATGTTGGTGTGAATATGCTAGATTTTACCTATCTAGTCCACCAGTAGGTCCTATTCACATGTTAAGTTTACTTAGATCCTAAGAATATTTCTAGAAGTCTTAGTTGTCTTGATGAGATAATATATTATCTTATGTCATTCACTTCTCGTGTCCTAGGTTATTTAATATTAGTTGAGTTAATTTTCTCATGTTATATGATTAAGACACATGTCATGATCTTGTCTAATCCTATCCTTCACCTTATCTATTTAAGAAGGGCTCTTGAATATTTGTAATCATATCATATCAAGTAAGATATTATCTTTCCATACTCTCTTGTGGAATTTTATCTTTTGTTTTACAAGTGATTATGGGGTGTGAGCTAATTTTCAACTCCTACATGGTATCAATGCTTCAGATCTATAAACTCTTTTTCAGATTTGAGGATTATTTTTTGCATGAGCTACTGCTAGATTGAAAATCTTCGTGGATCTTGAAAATTTTAGTGTGCTCTTCTATTGAATCATATGATGACCTAGAGAATTAAAAAAAATGATATAAATACTATATTTTGGGGTTTTTTCCTTAGTGGATCTATTTTGTATGTTAAATTTAGTGCATGTTGATACAAATTTGAGCTCACCATTGAGTTCAGGGAATCCAAGAAAGCTTTTCCTTTTGTTTCATCTAAATTAGACATGTGAGGCTAGATCTATGAGGGTTTGAAGCTAGAAAGTGGTTTCTAGATCTAGGAGGTAGCTAAAATTTTGGAGCATTTTAGGTCAAAATAGACCCTGCCATCATGTCCAAGAGGCCTAAAAACCCTAAGACCAATTGTCAATTCATCTAAAATAGAGACTTCTCTAGGCCCTTAGAGAAATTTTTAGTCCCTACCATCATTTGACCATATAGGATCTATATAGTATAGTTTGTACAATCTCGTACCACTCTACAAGTGTCATTAGTCACAATTCATAGAGTTGGAAAAATTAGAATATTCCCTAGAATATTTGTGGATAACATCATTCTTGCACAAGCGGTTGTATGTCTATGACATTCTACATTAGAGGTATGAATCAATTATTTGAATTTCAGATTTTTTAATTACAAATTCATTTTATTTTATGTGCTTGTTTAGGTTTAATCAACCCTCACCCTCAGTTCTTCCTATAGTGAGTGAGTTAAAAATCTAGTGGGTGGTATGGGAACCTACTACCAAGATAGCAGCTTCACCCACTATCAAAATTCAAAACCTATTGTTACTACCTGGAGGCATGTTTTTAAAACCTGCAATAGAGTGCCAAGTCACATGGGCAACTAGCGCTTAGCCCCAAGGGGGAATATTTTCTTCCCCTAATGCCCTAATAGAGATTCTTTTTCTAGGGGCCATATCTTTTTATCTAGGAGTCCCTTTCTTAAAATTGAGATATTTGTTATCAAACAGATATGCACCCTATGCTAAGCTTACAGAAGACTTAGCTATTTGTTGACACATGGAAACCTTCTTCAGATGTGGGTGATCTAGTGAAGAAGGAATCTCCAAACTCAACTGGTTCTCTGAATGAAATTTCCTATTCTAAAATGTTTTTTTTGGGAAAAGGGATAGGAAGATAAACTAGAATTATAACTCTAATCTAAGATTATTCTCTAGAACTTATTGATGACTTTGATATTTTGCTCACAACAGTCTTCAAAAAAATGATAATAACTTCACAATCTCTCATGAACACCCAACACATAATTGTTTTGCATGAAGGTTAAAATTTAAAAACAACGTACAACCTGCACTGCATGAAATTTTTGTACTAATAACCTACAATTATAGGACATAAAAAGGAATCTGTAGATAAAAACACAATGAAAACATCATACTAATATTGCAGAAGAGATAGAAATTGGAAACAAGAATGTTGCTTTTATTGAACTGAAGGAGTATACCAAAGTCTGAGTACAAATATCAAGCTTACAAAAAATCTCTGCATGTACAAGAGAGGAAGAAGCAATGATCTAAACTACTGAGAAAAACTCAGTTTTATAATATATATATCTCAAAATCCAATTCCGAGCTCAAGAGAAAAGTTGGAAAAAAGACCCTAAAATTTGCATCAAATCGCATGAGAAAAGTGGAAACTTTCTCTTTCCAAGATGTCTATCCAAAAAAACCTTGAAATCAGGCTCAATTTGCTCCAAAACTAGAAGAAAATAACTCAGTTTATCTGTCTTTTCCTGACTTCACCCAAGAGAAAATCTGCTTCCAATGTACTACTAAAAATAGCAAAAGATAAAAGCAATTTATAAAAACATCGCTTTATCTTTGCTTTTACAAGATTTACAATTTTTACAAGAATAAAGCTCAACTATTATTATCTTCAATTCCCCTCCTTTATTGATTTTTGCAACTCAATATTTGAAGAAATCTTTGCAAAAATATCAACTCTAATACTCCAATTACAATTGATTTCTCCCTAAAAAATCATAAAAATACAAGGAATGGATATCTATTTTTGAGTTTCTCAATTGATTTCTATAAAATCAATAAAAATAAACCCTAAGCATATGCTTGTATGATTTCTTTAAAATCATAATAAAAAATCACAACCTATAGTCATATATTTTATCTCAAAATATAAGGCATAGCTCGGCCTAGGGAAGAGGCATTTAATTGGTCTTATTTCAAATCAAAGGATTATGAAATATTTGCATAAGGAAAAAACCTAAGCCATAAATCATACTCTAAGGAAATCGATGGAAATACCAAAAGGTATTAAGGGTCATTTCGACCTAGGTATATGTTATGAGGAAACACCAAGGCATTGCATATGTCAAAATATTAAAAACTGACATAGGGAAAAATGAAACCCTAATGAAAAAACAAGCCAAACCCTAAGCTGTCGGCCTCATTTTACACTTGGTGTTTTTAGAGAAAATACTCTCTGCTAGAAAAAAGGAGCGCCACCACCATGAAGCTAGGGTTTTGAGCAAAGAGATTTGAGATCTATGGCCATCAATCCCTCTGTTAGTCGAATCTCCATTAGAATGTAATAGTAAATTGTTTTTAAGCTATTTTGTGGCTTCTTTGCACCATTTTTGAAATAATTTTGGCCTCAAGGCCGCAGGCTTTGGACTGTAATGTGATGGCTTTTGATGTATTTTGTCTCGTTTGTTTTTTTCTCCTCTTAGCCACCATGAGAGCACCAAGGTTTTTCATTTTGAAGCTTTGGCCATGGATTTAAAGTTAACTCCTTCATAGATTCCTGAAGGTGAGCTCTACTTCTTGGTTGTTAAGATGCATTTCCCTCTTAAATAGCTCGATTAGAGCTTTATTTTGAAAAAGAGAATGTGTTTTTTAATACTCAGGCCATGGCCTTCTGTATTTAATTTGATGAATTTCATAAGGAAGATCCGCATTCTACATGTTTCTACTTTTCCCTTGGTATTTCAGTAACAAACTCAAGTGGGTTCTCTTATATTGTGATCATTTGTGAGCCAAAACTCTCCTCTAGGTCACAGTTATCCTTGCATTGATCTTGGTATTTTACAAGCCCATTGTATTTCCATTCTTTGTATGAACTCAAAAAATATGCTTTGCTTCTCATTAAGAAAACCCAGATTGGTTTCAAGCTTCTATGAAACTCTTATCACATTTTCTTGAAGGTCTTTTGCATTTCTCCAATTTCTAGGCTCAACCAATGATGTAAAATGATACTAATTTTCTTCCTAAATAAAAGCATTTAGATTCAAGAATACTTTAATTTATGATTTTTACAGAACTTCATGGCTGGGGCCAATACTTAATATTTTCATCATTTGAAAGAGCTTTAAAAGCTCAAAACTATGCATTTTGATGTATTTTGCATCTTGATTGTGAAACCCCAAAATGGGTATGTTTGAAACAGAAGGAAAATCTCCTCCATAGGCTATGGCCTTAACTATAAACTCTTTATTCTTTCATATTTTTGGTTTTTTGTATTTGTATGCATTTGTCATCTTGAGGTGAAAACCCCAAGTGGGTATTGCTAATTGAAAAGAACAAGGCCTCTTCTAGCCGCAGCCACTAAAGCTCAAAAATGGGTATCTGGAAATTTCTTCATTTATTATTATGAGCAACTTCCTATTGTTGAGCTTCATTTATGTGATAGTGTATCTCATTTAGCAACAAATTTGGTGACTCTTGTCGCTCTATCATCCTTCCCACATCAATATGTTGTTTTCCCATTTTATCTTTATCCAATGCTTGATAAAACCATAGTTAAATGTACTTCACAAGCATTTTATATGTTGTCGAAGCAACTATAAAATGATATGATTCTCCTTCCATCATACACAGAAAAATTTTGAAGCATTAAAGACATTGTAAAAACATCTTTGGTTAAAATTACAACATAAATTGATTTTGCATCTCCTTCATGGGCACTACTGAATAATCATAATGAAGCCATTTACTTATTGCACATGATCTCAGAAATTTGCACATTCCTTTATATGCAGATTTACATTTCTGAATTCGACTACATGGAAAAACATTCACTTCTACTATAGGCCATCATCTTACCATCATACAGGAAAACTAGAAATGCTTAAACTTTGAATGTTTCTATTCCATGCAAGTTTTAACTCACTGTTGAACATGAACTGTAGCAAACATTGTACACCTTCTTACTTAGTGAATGCATACAGTAGCTTCTTTTGTTCTCCAAATGAATGCTTCACTTTTTCCTACTTGTCTTATGCACTTGAACACCTTCAAAATGCAGCTCAAACTTTCACTTTACCACTATCTCATGTAACGATGCAATGAACATACCCAAAATTGGTTTTTCCTGGTATTCTACATTCAATGGCTTGACAATGCCAATGTTCTTATTCTTTGGCACTCTTCATGCATTTTTATGTCCCCTTAAAGATAACAATAATGAATCATGAATGCTGGTCTGAAAAGCATAGAAAACTATGAGAAGATGTGAAATTTTGCCTTGATGTTTTAGGTACTCAGAGCTTTTGATAGTGAAATATGTATGCCCATTCACTATCACTCATTTATAAACATGAAACACTTGTTGCACTAGAAAAGAGCATCTCAGAATAGCATGAATATCATTTTCAAAGCATTATATGGCAGGAAAAATGCACTCAATCTAACAATATTAGAAGCTCTTTTGGAAAAAAAAGAAATTGATGCATTTACTTGATCCTGCATTCCAATTGAGCTCATTTCTCACTCATAATCTTCACTTCATTGCTCTTGTATTTGACTGTTATGAGTGAAAAATGGTCTTGAATGTTTATATAGTTGAAATGTATTCACTCCTTCTTGACTGGCTCAATTGATCATGATGATTATATGTCTTTACTCAGCCATCATTTGTATGTTGAGGGATAGCATGTCAAGCTCTACCATTGTGGGAGCCTATTTTACTCCACATGTTGTTATGCCTTCATGAAACAATCAGCTACATGACTTTTCCTATACCTGCATAGAAAACAAACAATGTTAGCATAAAAAAAAAGTTTAAAAGATTCATGATGTGACATTTCATTTTCAGGAGCTCTCATTATTGTACTCTTCATTTTAGCTGATTCCATGCATTGCAAGCAATTAATTATATCTCTGTTGGTAGAGCACGTAGTGTAGTTCATATCCGGAGCTCTAACAGTCCCTTTTACATGATGCAAGTTTACTCAAAAGAGGAATCAAGGATGGGACAACAACGAGGACATCAACTGAAGACCGACAAACAAGCAATGATGGATATGTTTTACGTTATCTGCTTCTTTCCTTATCTTCAGTTGTAAAATTCATTCCTTGTAATGAATTGTTTTGGATATCTCCACGACTTGTGTGGGCTCTAAAATTATCTTTTCATTTCCATTCTGAAAAGAAATGTAATTTATTGCAATCTTGTACAATCATTTGTATTTGCAAAACATATGAAATACTATAATGTGAATAAACATTGTGAAATAAATGAAAGCAATGATTATGCTTAATCATTTATGTATTATGTTTTGTACTTCATTTGTGTTGCAAAGCACTGAGTAAAATTTTGAAATTTTGTTCACCAAAAACATTTGCATAACTGAAACTTCATAAATCTGATGCAAAAAGCAATTTAAGCAATGCAGAAATTAACTCAACTTTCACTTTAAAATAAATCCAAACTAATCAGCTCTGCCAATTGAGCTATAGTGAAAATTGGTAACAATATCATTGGAAAGTCAGTTTCAAAAATTTCACAATGATGCAATTCATTTTTCCAGATTTTTTTGCATGTGCATTTTATTGTTGTTTGATGTTGGATCTTCGAGCTCATAATTTTTTCTTGGATCTTTTTTTTTCATGATTCTTGCAACATCGAAAAGGTATTGAGGAGCTCTATTATTAGGCCCATGCATTTTTCTCGATTCAACACCAAGTATATTTATTCAATAAATTGTAAATTCCCCATTGTGATAGATTACTTGGACATCCTATCATCTGAAGAAGTTTTAATTTTTTTGGAAGGCTTCATTTGTAGTATTTATCAT
This sequence comes from Sequoia sempervirens, assembly GCA_007258455.2. NCBI lineage: Eukaryota > Viridiplantae > Streptophyta > Pinopsida > Cupressales > Cupressaceae > Sequoia > Sequoia sempervirens. The sequence continues at coordinate 55,773 of VDFB02340818.1, forward strand.
GTTTGGTGGTTTCTAATTATTGTTGAAGGTTTCAGTCTTTGTAATTTTGGAGATCTCTCATAGTTCATTATTGGTTTTTCATTCCATCCTTCTTTGATCATCTTGAAATAGGGGACATTATAAAAAAATGGAGAGATGACGTTATAAAACATTTATGTTGGATTCATTTTTTGTCACATTTATATGGTCTTGTTCCCCTTCTAGGTATTGATATTAATTTTTTTTTTTGAATTTAAAAAGGAATCATGTATTAGGAATTATTGCTATGCAAGTTGATGATGAAATTTACAATTCTCTTGTTCATTTTGAGTTTCATCATGCTCTTTGGACTAAAATTTGGGAGATATATAGAGATGTTGATACTCAACCATTCCAAAATGATCATGTTTTAGACTTTCTTGTGCCTCTTCATATTTTAAACAAGATCCCCTATGACTATGATACTATTTAGGAGTTTGATTCTTTGGAGTACTTTAAATATTTAGAAGATGAGGATGAGGTTTCTTCAGATCCTCCTTCTCCGTTAGAGAAAGTTGGTGTACATTCACCTTCATCCATTCCTCATGTAGAGTCGTTGATTAAGGCTCCCATCATTCTTGTTCGACAAGACCATCCATCTTTAATTGCTTCTTTAGATTTCAGAGTTTCTTCCTTAAAATATTTTAATGATTCTTTGCAATAGGTTAACAAATGTCTTTTAAATATATCTTTATGGGATGATTTTTTGATAGGTATTCAAAACTTGTTTATTGAGTATCACATTTCAAATTTGAAGGAAACATTTGAGGGATTATCCATCCTCTTTGATGACATAAATACACTAATGTTGTCAATCCATCTTTATCTTTGGATATTTTTCAACATCGATTACCACATAGTCCTAGTTTGTCACCTTCTTCATTGATTGGTTATGTTCCTAATTTGGTTGTGGCATCATCATCTATCATGGATATGGAGACACATGAGAAGACTTTAAATACATCATTGTACATCTTCATGCTTCTTCCTATCAATTCCTATCTATAATGGGAAGCATTCCTACATATATATTTGGTTTTGTTTCTTCTAAAAGGGAGACAAGTTGTTTGTCGATATTGGATCATTTTTATCTTCAAGGACTTAGCATTTTTTGTAGGAGACTATACATCGTGGGGCCACTACATAGTCTATGTCTTTCCCTCTTATGGGGGGATATTGGTTGTATACTTGTGATGGATCTCATCCTTGGGGGGTCTTGAGTTATACATCTATCACATATTTATGTTTATTTCTTTTCTCTCTTTTGGAGAGGATTTTTGTCCCATTAGGTTTTCTTCTATTCTTTTATTGTGAGAGATTGCATTGTATATGGGTACCTAACATAGCCTAGTAGTTGATACCCATCATCATCATATTTTCATTATTTGCATTGGTTTGTTCCTCCCCAAGTTGGACTTAAGGAGGGGTGTTGGTGTGAATATGGTATTTTACCTATCTATTCCATTGGTAGGTCCTATTCACATGTTAGGTTTACTTAGGTCCTAGGAATTTTTTGGAATTCCTAGTTTTCTTGATGAGATCTTATATTATCTTATGGAATTTAATTCTTATGTTCTAGGTCAATATTAGTTGTCTCATATCATAGGATTAAGACACTTGTCATGATCTTGTCTAATTCTATGTCTCACCTTAGCTATATAACCAAGGGTCTCTCACACATTGTACATTCATTCTATTTGTATTGTTTGATATAAATACCCTATATTATTGCCATATTGATCTTATCTTTTCACTCTACTTTCCATTTGGCCTCTAGGTATCGAGTGGTTATTTCCATAGCCAACTCTTACAATTTTATCGTGCTTAGTCATATGGTTCAAATAATTTAAAAAATCTATGTCTATGAGTCTAATTTTAGTTTAGTTTTTTGTTCTTATGTGTAATGTTTAAAATTAGTAAGTGTTGGTTGTTGGAGTGTTTGAGTATAGGATAACAAGGTCCATTGAATTAATTATTCATGTTTTTGTAATGTATAACAATAAATATTGATCAATTGAAGCATGTTTGGTATTTTATCATGTTCAATCATATAGTTCAAATAGTTCAAGTAGTTCAAGTAATCTATGTTTATGAGTCTACTATTAGTTTAATTGTTCATTCTTATGTGTAATGTTTGAAATTATTAAGTGTTGGTTATTGGAGTGGTTGAGGAGAGAATAACAAGGTTCATTGAGTTGGTTATATATATGTATGTATGTATGTATGTATGTATGTATGAATGCATGCATGTATGTATGCATGCATGCATGTATGTATGCATGCATGTATATGAATACATGTATGTATGTATGTATATGATAGATTTTGTTAAGTTTGAGTTAAATTCTTAAATTATTCACTATTAGATTTGTAGGGTAGATTATAACCATTAATCTATGACATTAATTTCTAGTTGTTGATTCACTTGATTCTTTCTCCAATGAAAATTGTGTCCCCATAAAAAAGAGCCATAGTTATTTGAAGATATATTTTTTTCAAAATCATTGTATCAACTAAACCATAGTTTCTAGTGGATGAAAAATAGTTAAAAATGAATAAGGTCCTATATTAGTCATGGTAGGTACCCACAAAACCACACAATGTCAAAGAAAATAAAAAACTACAAAACCATTATTGAGAGTGTTGATGATGAGTTCACTCACAGCAAGCAGGGCGAATAAATTTTTCACAGACAAGACCGCAAAGAGCCTATCCTTCTTGAAAGATATGGAACAAATACAACCTAAGGGGAAATTCTACATTATAGGGAAAAGATTGGCTTTCATTCAATCCCAAGTCTTTGATAACCAATTCATGGTTGCACTAGGGTCGCTCGGGTATGAATGTGATATTGTTGTTAATCTCAAAGGGACTATGGTTGTTCTTTGAATATTTTAGGCGTAAATTCCAAATTGAAATAACAAGTTCAACTATCATGAAACCAAAAGATTTTCCATAATATTTCATGAGCATAACTGATTCTTTTCTATCACTTAAGTAGATTTAACATTAAGCATTTAGCAACTTTATGGAAAACAAAAGATCTTCAATGAAATTTCCTCCATTCATTTAAATTTTGGAACATTTTCAAATATTTAAGCGTCTATTCTAAAATAAAGCATAAAAAATACTGGAAACTAAAATTTTATCCCAGTTATTCTCCATGGATGCCCCAAAGAATTAATCAAAATACAGCAAACTACTTTATACTTCACCAAATTGCTTCACAACTACATATAAAATGGTGCAATATTTTAAAGAGAGGGTTTTGTATGCACCCTTAAACGGTGCAACATACAGTCGTGTATGGACAAACTAACAAAACTAGCTACAAAAGATATTGAGATAGGTAGCTATCTAACAATCTCTTATATTAATTAATGTCTACGTGCATACAAATTTTTACGCCGGAATGGTTCAGAAAATAGGAAAAAAAGAAAAAAAACTTAAAAGTTTATGCTTCTCCAACATCCACAAATTTTGAACTTAAAACAAAAATGAGGATCCTCTGGCCTTTTATAGAACACAAGGCTCAGACATGATAAGACAAATACATGAGAGGAAATCCAAGGGACCAATCTCATCAAGGCACGTGGAATGTTATTACCAATAGGAGAATTGTAATTGAAGTCAATGGAAGTCAACTCCAATCACTCATTAAAGCTCTTCGGGTGTTGATCCTGAATCTTCACCAGGATGATACTTCGAATCATGATAATGTGTAGGGCCTTTCCATATATTCAAAATGAAAAGGTGGAATTTTTTCCCCCACACATCGCTTGGCTTTGGTTCTATCACTCTCGGGAATGGGCTCTCCCAATAATAGACATTTGCTTCCACCGGATGTGAAATACCGAGATCTCCAACATTCTGGTGGACTTAAAGCCCTCAACATTATAATCTCCCAGAGTAATTGAACCGGACTGAAAATTATTCCATCCATGATTCAAATTTTCCTAACCATCCATACCCGAACTTTGCATCACAATCTGCATCTCCTGCAATCACAAATTCCATACATTAAATCCCCTTTAAATAAAAATATTTATTTATAGCATCTCATGTAAATAAAACCATTATTCAAATGTTAGTACAAAAATCCATAATCAACACACCTTTCAAAAGCATATCATGAATCCTCATACATTTATACATATACCGGATCACTGGGATCATTAGATAAATTTAAAATTTTACATTTTTCTCACATTGCAACCTGCTACCCAGTACTCGGTATTCAGTTTTACCCACTTACTTTCCTAGACCTCAGTTATAACGGAACTCCATTATACTAGAACGCTTCATACCGGACCGCTTCATACCAGACCGGAGCCTTCTGCTTGGACTTATATTACCTTTTTCCTTTCGCATGTTTCTATTACCCAGTACTCGGTGCCCCAAACACTTTCCTTACGAAGTACTTTGTTATCAAAGATTTCTCTTTTCACTTCCGATGATCTTCCAATTTGCTAGCTCCTGCCATAAGATTTATATTTTTCACTTGGGTCCCCAAATCTTTTCAGTCTTGGAGAGTGTTGTGAGACCACACAACAGAGAGAAACACCCATAAAATAATAGAATGTTAAATTTAGGGAATATAGAGCAAAGACTAACACTTGAGAGAGAAACAACAAACATTATAAAATAGGCCATCAAAGCTTCACATTCAATACATGATTATAGATATTATATCTTGTTGATATTTACATCTTTTTTCTCTTCACCTAACAACTATATACACCCATGCAAGATATTACATGCATGAAAAAAAAATCATTTTTCTTTAATATTAGGGGAGAGGGGCCCCATAGTGGACCAAGATAACTTCAAGGGTCCACGTGGACCAAAAAAATAGAGGTCACCTTAGCAATTCCATAGTGGACCTAAAAAAATCATTTCGCTTATGTGGTTGTAATATGTTGCTTGTACACCAATGACAAGCTATTATCTAGAATAGTTATTAGGGAGCATCTTGTATTGCTTTATTAGTCATCTTTTCTATATCCCTCATTTTTATTGTTGGAACATTAGTTCTTTCTTATGCATAGATAATATATCCCTTTGCAAATGCATCTCTTCAACACAATCATATAACCCACTGATCTATATAAATTAAAGTTCTTAGGCTCAAATTTATGGCTTGTTGAATACACATGCATTGTCAGAGTTGAAACTATCATGATCTAGCATATCAATTGTGGTAAATGGATAATCTAGATCAAATTATTTCCCAAGATGAATTTATTGTCTAATCTCTTAAGTTTATCATGGCTCATTTGCTTCTTAAGTTTATCAACCACTTTATAAACCAAATCCATTGTATATCCTTGTAAATATCTTGCACTCTACTACTACTAGCATTTATATTTTCTCTACCATAAGGTTATCTCTTTCACTCTAGTATTAATAGCCTAAGTAACAAGGTCTTCAACTAAGTGTGTATATGCAGTTTTTAGTTGCACTTAAAATTCCTATCTATTTTATATGATGTAAATAGCGTAGCTACTATTCTATAAAATCCTATGTCTTCTACATGATGTAAACGTTGTTTCCAATGTTGTGTAAATGTATATCTATTCTTATATGATTCAAATGTTGTACACAATACATGTTGTAAATGCATATCTATTATATATCATGCAAATGTTTTCAATTGTCTATATCTTCTATTATGGTGTAAATATTATTTTATAAGTGTCTATCTATTTTATAGAATGTAAATTTTGTAGCCATTATATTGTAAGTGCATATAAGGTGTTTTTAGTTGTACTATTAATGTCTATTTGTTTTATATTATTAATGAAAATATGAGTTTCTTCTCTCCTAGTCACCTACATTAACTCTACATCACTTCCCATTTAATATTAATGCATAGTTGCTAGCAACACACTCAAAGGTGTGTGGCTCACCAATCATGCAATCAAAACATATTATCAAATTTAATTGTTCCTACATCCATCAAATTAATTCATTCATATCACAAAACCCAAAAAAGAACACAAATATTTAAGAATTTCGCCCAAACAAGCATTCAACCAAATCAATCAACTTCTCAAATTAACAAAATTTACATTGTATAGGGATTTACATAATTGTGGAAATAACATTTACATCATATAGGACAATAAACCTAATCTAGTATGAGGTGATAATGTTTGGGAGATTTGGTTTCCTAAAGGAATTTTGTGTTGAGTATGTTACAATCTATTTTTCAAACTAAAATTTTGATATGTGCAACATGGTTTAACACTAAAAGTGCATTTACAAAATCAAGTCTCCCCAGTGAAAACACATCATACTAGTGAATATAGAGAAAAAATAAAGGACCCGACATTGGTGACCATTCCTTTCTTGGAAGCCTTAGTAAGTATAGAGAAAATTTGAACATGTTTGAGTGCCTATTGAAATGAACACTCAAGAAGAAATGTATCAATAGGGGGTTCTGGTGAGCAAGATAAGTGAGGTTTTGAATAATTTCATGTTCAAATGTTTTGAAAGTTGGCCCCATCTAAAACAAGTAAATGGGAAGGGATGTAGATTTAATGTGGTTGTCTAGGAGGGAAAGAAGACATGGATCACTTTAATGCAAGGAAGTGGATAGAGCTATGACTCTTGCTTTCATTGCATACTCAAATTTTGAGTGTAACCATCTTCAATTTCTCATCCAAGGTTAGTCTTTCTTGGTTTCAAAATAAATTTTCCACTTAAGACCCCTTTTTGGTCTCCCATCTGTGTGAACTTACCCAATTATTAATTAAGTGATAATTAATCATCATTAGGTAACTCATGATAATAATTTTGAGTGTAACTCTTGCTTTCATTGCATACTCAAATTTTGAGTGTAACTATCTTCAATTTCTCATCCAAGGTTAGTCTTTCTTGGTTTCAAAATAAATTTGCCACTTAAGACCCCTTTTTGGTCTCCCATCTTTGTGAACTTACCCAATTATTAATTAAGTGGTAATTAATCATCATTAGGTAATTAAAAAAAACCATGATGTTAAGTTGGTGACATACTTGGAGCAATTGTTTAAAGGCTCAATATGAGCATCAAGGTATGTCACACTCTAAGAGTGTTGAAAATGTCAATTAGATACCCTCACAGGTTGACAAGGATGCATTCTCAATATTGATAACAATGCCTTTGAGCTATTGTGATGTCACTCTTTATCTTGCCTCTAGGATTCTTGTCATTCTTGTCATTATATTTTTTATTTGATTTGAAACCTAACTCTCACCATGGGTGTGTGTTGTTGGGTGAGATCTTGGTTGTAGTTTCTCATACTTATGTGCTTATTTATTGGCATGTGTACACTATGTGATGTGGTTTATATCTTATGCCTATTTGTTGGCAATGTTCCCCATTTCAACATATTTATGTTATGATGGTTTATCATACCTATTCAAAATGTTATTCTGTGATAGTTTATCATACTTATTTTTCATGTGTATGCTATGTTGATTAACCATACTTATTGGCATATGTATGCTATGATGGTTATTCATAATTTTTGGCACATGTATGAACCATATTCCCTTGTTTTTCATGAGTGCGTGTGTTTGTGCATAAATGACTATCTCCTAGCATGGTGGGGTAGACCTACATGTACTGCATGGTTGGTTGGTCTAGGAAAATCATTAGGGATTGATGAACTCGAAGGATATTCTTGGAGAGTGTGATGGACTCTCACAATATCTTGCAATTGTATGTCTCTTGCTACTAAAAAATGGGTCCTTATGACTATGGCAATAATTATTATAATAATGCTTCTTATAATTAATGATGTTGGTTATGATCCATCCATATTTAGGATGAGACCCTTTAAATTTGTAATAATTTATTGATATCATCTTATATTTTTCGACACATCATTTTGTGAGGGTGTTGGTATGTTTAGAATACTAAAATCATTATAATTGGTTAAGTTAGCTTCAAGTTATTTAATGATTGAAATTATTCTTATGGATATTTTAGAATTGGATTGCATTTTTCTCATATAGGTGGTGAGGATCTTATTATTGATTTTAGCACATGTTAACATTGGAGTCAAATGGGCATAACATATAGTAAAAATTTCACCATATTTTACTATATGGTTGTTGGTAAAACATAATTAAGAGTATCTTTAATTTGGGCATAAAATAAACTTATGCATTAGCAAATGTTCAATTGTGGTTTTTGGGGGATGTTAGTTAGATCTATTCCCCCTATCCTTGAGTTTGTGTATGTGAACCTATCATAGGGTGGTATATTTTTTATCATTTGGTTTCTCCTTGGGAAAGGAGAGTGATTAGGGTGTGTCATGTGCATTTCCATTCCTCTCTCATGTACTTGAATTTATTTTGGAATCCCTTGTTGGTTTCCTTATAATTTGGGAAGTGTCTCTTCCATGTGTTTCAAAAGACTATGAAATCAAGTGTGATCTCCAAATCATCCACCTTAGCTTTCCACTTATTTGTAGGTGTCTTTTTAGGTGTTTCTCATATTAGAGAAACCTAGTTGAGTGTTTGAGATGAGGTCCTAAGTGAGGGTCCCAAAGCAACCTTCCATTCAACCTTTGTCTCTAGATAGTCACATTTTTCCTAGATTACAACACTAGGTCAAGGCTCTAGTACAACGAATAAATACAAAATATAAAATATTATCCTACTAATCCTAGAATTATGTATATTATTGTTATATATATATATATATATATATATATATATATATATACATAACTTACAATGAAATATATTATATACAACATAGAAACATCTCAATTATTATAAAATTTTAACATTTAAACATATAATATTTTCACCACATCAAAAAAAATTTACATTATTATATTCCTAAAAACAAACATATACTCTACATAAATAATATATTTTAATCATCTCTAAATATTTACATTATTTAATATATGTCCTTAATCATTTAGTTGCTATACATATAAATTAGTGGGTTTATAAGAATCTATGTGATACACTATGAGGGAAATTACTTAATATATAAATGAAAATATATATTATTAGAAGGCCTAAATTATTTCTCATAAAACAAATATCATAAAACTTGTGAGAAGGAAGCCTAAAATTCACACTTTTTCTTTCTCTTATTGTTCCTTCTCTTTCTTTCTTTTTTGTTTTGAACTTGAAGCAGAAGAGGTGAAGGCCATGTAAATTATTGCAATAAGGATAAAATGAAAATTAGAGAGGAGTTGTGTTGGCATAATGAAATGACTCTGGGAAGAGGGGGCATGGCTACATCTTGACTATGTTGTGGCCTAGCAAGGGCTTGGACACTATAGGCTCTATCCCGATTCTCCCAGGGTTGGCTTACTTGTAAGGGATGTGCCTACACAATGGGGGATGCAAGTTGGTATTATCTAGTTTTTTTTAACATTTTCATTCAATGGGTGTAACCCTCTCATACCCATGTGAAATGGGAGATTTGATGCAAGGTATGTATGTCCACTATAGCATAGGGGACGAGAAATTTTTTGTGGAGTTGTATAAAAAATGCATGCAAATAAAGTAGAAGCATAGGCAAAGAACATAAATTGTTCAACAAGAAATCTTAAGCAAATTATAGGAACATGAAAAGTGTTTAGCAAAAAGCTTCAAGGAATTGTGGTCTCATGGAAAGTGATCTAATGAAAGGCCATTCATTAAGAGTTTTTTAATGAAGTATTTTAGAAAGAAGTATTTTCAAAGCTTTTTATAAAAAATTTCTTTATGTCATCTTTCTTTATCATCAAATAAAATAATTATAACATTAGACATCTTAAATTAATCTATTTGATCAATTTATCTTTAATTTACCAATTTTCTATCTTTTATATTAATTAAATAAAATTTTATTATTTAATTAATATTTAATTATCTCAACCTTCATCTTAATTTATTTTTTCTATTATCCCTAAATCGTAGCCTAAACTAAATAATTACCTTTGATTATTTACTTCCATTCCTTAGCCGTTTCGTCAAAAAATTAAATAAATAATCTATTTATTTAATTTTCCTTTACATGTCCTATATTCCAACCTCTTTTTATTAAATCTTAATATAATCATAATCTCTCCCTAAGTGGTTGCACACACTTAATCCATGATTAAATGGGTCAACCCTCACCATAACATCATGCACATGGACCTTCATACATGTGGCATGGCCTTGGTAACCATGTCACATGGGCCTTGTACCCTCTCCTTCACATCACACCTCATGGTGCCACTTGGCACCATTCCATGAGGTGAGATGTCTCAACCATCCTCCACCTTTGATCCCATGATCTAATTCTACCCCTTCATCCATTTTGCTCAAAACTTATATATCTTACATTTAGCTATTTTATAAAACATCACTCATTTTTCATTGGAGTGTCATCATGCCATCAAAATTATATGAGCACACATCCAATCAACATTCTTGTAAGTCTACTCGACGGGAGCCTTGACATAGTTCATTTTCATTCAATTCTATTATGGTTTGAGCTTTTCACACCTAATCTGAGTATTTTTTGATAGTTTTGTTTGATTTTATTGAAATATCATTCACATTTGAAAACATTTTCATGCACCCATTTCTATGTCTTGTGGGACCCATGTCACAAGTCAGCTAATTGAAATTTGGCTATTTTGGAGTTTTTCTCATTCCTTGATTTTGGACAGGAGAATCCACCTCTACTTGGGAAAATGCAATCTACAAATGGGTGAACATGCTCATAGTTGGGAAATTTTATAGCTTTTTAAGTGGTTTTGTAATTAATTCCCCCACACTCACACATAGGAGAATGTGCTACATTTTTGGTCAGTTCTATGAACATTCAGGTGGCTTTGTAAAATGTTCCTCAAACTCACACAAAGGAAAATATGCATTATTTTGGGTGAACCTATAATATTTTGGGTGCTTTTGTAGATGAGTTTACACATTGGTGATTTTTTCTCTTTTTGGAAAAATACATTAACTATTTGGTGATTCTAAAATCTTTTGGGTCATTGTGTGAATTGTTCTCCCACACTTTCATAGAGGTGAATTCACAAATTCCTAGGTGATTCCATAATCTTTTGGGTGGCTTTGTAGATAAGCTCACATAGAGGTGAATCTAAGTCTTGTTCGGAAAACCCACTTTGTTCTTGGGTGATTCCACTCTTGGGTGTTTTCATGTCTAGTTGGGTGAATCTACTTTATTTTTGGGTGATTCCACTCTTGGGAGACTTTGATTCTTGTTGAGAAAATCTTTGACTATTTGGGAGAATCCACTCTATACATGGGAAAATCTACTTTGTGCATCAGTTCAACTATGTAAGGTATAAGCAGTTCATTTTAGGTGATTTTTTTGCATTTCTCTTCATCTACTAGCTTACCAAAAAATCCCTAGGGTATTTTACCTCAAACCCCTTTAAGTGGGGGGCATATCTATCCCCTTACATCCCCTATCATTGGAGTGGGTGTCCCAAACCCCTATGTTCGAACAATAATTTTATTTTGATCACTTGAGCATCTAATAATTTTTTGTGTAGCTTGATATCATTTTTCAAAGACCAAGATCATAAACTACTAGCATATATTCTATAGGTTTGTGGTCAAAGACTATTTTTATCACTAATCTAAGAACACTTCAATTTTTCTAAACGATCAATTAACCTTGTCAGTTGTGTTTTAGATACTTCATTAGTAAAAACTCTCCCCTTGCAACATTTTATGAGCTTTGGAATTAGAAAATGTGAAGTAATATAATTCTTGATGTGTTAGCCCAGGAGTGCTAGCTTACGCATATGCTCTCTCTGTAAGGAAGCTAAGGTATCAGAACAACTTCCTACACTAATCTTGAGAGGAGAATAATGCAAAACTTTTACAGATCTTTAACAATTATAGAAACTTACACAAAAATAATCATGAATATCATGCATACCACAACACAGTGATTTACGTGGGGAAAACCCTTTTGGGAGAAAAACCCCACACTCCAAAATTTGTCCAATATATTATTCATAAATCACAAAGATTACAATATACTTGCAGAGCAAGCTTCTCACAGGAGTATCACTAACCAGAGATCTAGAGGCAACATGACCACTATCAGACTCTCAAAGTACATCATAATACAAACCATAATACAATGTTCTCATAAAATAAGGTTTCCTTCTAGGGAAATTCAAGCCAACAAAATATCAACCATTAGATTTGAGACCTAATGATGAATGATCCATATTTACAATAGTAAAATATACATAAAATGTGTCTTTCGGGGGTGTTTCCCCTGAACCCTCATCAGGACATGCAGCCCTAGACCCCCCGCTGAGGGGGTGGTCCCCTGAGACCCCCATAGGGGGTATACTCCCTGCACCCCCCTACACTAATATATCAACAGTACCTTATGCATTTTCAAGGTTGAGACACATTTTCCCAACACTCTCCTTGTGCTTCATGCGATCTTGGAGATTAGAAATTCCTAGCATATCCTTCACTTTAGAAGGTCTACTTTGGGACTTCACCCCCCAAGGGATGACCTCAACCATGTGAATCGACAGGGTATATAAAGGGGGAGAACAAAAAATGTACCCTAATCTAGTCATGTTGTGTTTAGTGAAGCTTTGTTACTTGAGTGATACTAAGCTAGGATTGTAGGGTTGGTTCAAACAACTTAGTTGACATTCTCAACCTATGCATGTGATGGGATAGTATTGATAGATGTTCCTCACATACCCACCTGGTATTTAGAGAACACATTAGATCACCTATTTTAGCCAAGTTTAAGACCATCTAGTCATCAGTCAGTGTGGTGTGGGGGATGCACATTGTACCCTGAATTTACTTACGATGTACCTCTATGTACTAAGATAAATGTTACTAAGACATTGTCATTTGATCACCATTTGTAAGAGGTCCTTGACCCTTGTGGGTTGTGATCTCTAGCTATCCAACCATGAATAGATGGTATTAGCTATTGCGCTATGAACCTACACTGATTGTCACACATATTTGTTTAATCTAGGCTTGTGCTTTCTAATGGTTCTTCTTGTTCCTACCCATTCATTTATTTCATCCATCTAGTCATCCTTTGCCTCATATCTTGTGAATGTGGTATTTGGTCCTTTTTCCATCTCTATCCAATCACCCTTGGGCTAATCTACTCTACATCTAGATAAATTTTCCTTCACTTGGGTGAATCCACCTAGGTAGTCACATCCTTAGTCTGGTCATACTCGTTCTTGGGAAAATATTCCCTATACTTGGTTGAATCTTCCTTTTGTTGGGTAAATCCACCTATGTGCTAAATCCCTTATCTAGTCTTGGCCCTTGTTGGGTGAACCCACTTTGTTCTTGGGTGATTTCATTCTTGGGAAAATTTGTGTCTAGTTGGGAAATTCCACTCTTGGGTAACTTCGAGTCTTGTTGGATGAATCCAGTCTATTCTTGGGTGAATTCATTCCCCATAGAAAATTTAGAGAGAAAATCCTTACTACCATGAATATCCAACATTCTCTTTAGTCTAAAACTACAATCAAATAATTTTTTTCTACATATCTAGCTCAAAATTATCACTTCCATCTCATTGACCACCATCAACTTATCCCAAAAAATTTCCCGTTTGAACAAGGAGTCAGTTAAACCTACCTAATCAACATGCAAAAAACCTAGCATCATATATCCAATATCTAAAACTCATTTGAAATCCTAAATTCTAAATCAATCATCCATCATATAATTTTCTTAGGAATTTATCCTATCCCAAGTTAATAATCTCTCATTCAAATTATTTTACCTTGAGCCAGAGGTATAGTTTGCATCAATATCTTCTTTTTCTTGAGAACTTAGCCTATCTCAAGTAGGAAATCCATCCAATCAAACTTTGACATTAGATCTCAATAATAGTTGAGAGGATACTATCAACCATCTATCCAACAACTACCTCATCAATTGAATTACATCCTTGAACATTAGGAGACACTCTCACCATATCATCAAATTTATCCTCACGAGAGCTTACTCCAAGTCCCAATCTAAGCTTTAGTAAATCCACATCCAAGATCTTCTCATATCAAAATAAATCTTAAGGTCTCTCCTTTGATGTTCTTCTAATCCATTCCATTTACCTTCTAATGATTTGTTCCCATCTCTTACATCCATGCCCATCCAATTCAACATCATTGATCCTTACTCTCGCTCAACACGGTGAAAACTTATACTCAAGGTCAATCCAAATTACATTGAAGAATATGATTAAAGTCTTGTTGATCAAGATGAGTACAATATAGACCCCTTTGATGCTATCATTGCTAGCAAGCTTTCCCTAAGCATCTTTCAAAATCCAATCACTCATCCAAGCTATCCCATCATGCATCAATACACACCCATTAGCAATCCTTATGCTACCTTTGACAAGGGAAATCCATTAGCTCCACCATCCACATCTCCGTATTGTAGAGTAAAAAATTGTCACCCTTGACAATTTCACACTAGGTTTTGCTCCACATTATGTGCTTGGACCTAGTTATGCATTAATTACCCATTTTATAAGCATCTTCGAAAAATAAAACATGGGGAATGAAATTATGCATTTAATATTTCCATCGACACTTTTTGACCTCAAAAATGTTGGATATAGTCTAGGACACACCACGCCCTAGACAACCTATTTTGCCTCCAAATTTGAATATGTCAGTGTTATTAATATATTATTTTAATTTCTAATTTTAATTGCCAGCTATTAGTATTTAATTTTCAATAAATTAGAAGAATTTCATATTAATACATAATATTTTTACCATTTTGAAATCCTAAGCACACCTAATGAATCCTAGAAATTTCAATTGATCAAGTCAAGAGCATAATTATAAAGATTATTGTAGCATTTCATCATTCAAGCATCATTTCATGTGTTATGTAAGTTTTGTTCATGTTTTGTATTTTTTATGAGTACTAGCACTTGTAGGTATTCAAATAAATTCAATTCAAGAAATAATTGATCCTTGAAAGTGATGAGTATGACTTCAATCCATCAAGGAGATCAAATCTGAGTGGTGAATTGTAGAAATTTGTTAATTCATTAATTTTTTATCACTAGCCTCTATCCAACCAAGGATAAGCTCTCTTTTATATCATAATTTTCCATTGTGGAGGTAGGAATACCAACACAATGTTTAACTTAGGAATTCCCCTATATGACACAACCCTTCCCCTCTTTTCATGTGTGAAGGTTACAAATCTAAAGTATATTGGAGGAAGATTGAAGGATATTTACTAAATAAATTCATGCATTCAAACCCTACAAGTTGTCAAGTCACAAAATTTGCATTTTCTCATCAACAGAAAAAGTTTCAACAACTCCAAGAGGACAAAAGCTATAGATTGGTGACCTTAGGCCTATGAAATCAAATCTTAAAAAGCAAGAGTCTAGTCTAGGGCACACCATGCCCTAGACTGGCCTTTTCAACCTCAAATTTTTGCACCAAGTTCCTTTGTGTTTTCTCTCTATCTTTCCGGGTTTAGTTTTTGTCTTATCACATTCAATTTCTCAAAAATCATAACAGATTATTGCATTTTCATAGTTTTACATAGTTAGATCATTGCATCCTAAAAATCAATCAATTAATAATCATCCAAATCAATCACCACACACATATTCACAAGGATTAGAACCTTGATCCACCATTTTGACTCTTCCTATTAGGTTTTTCATTCAAGTGGATTTGAGATCATTTCTAATCCTTCAAACCAAATTGGGATAAGTATGATTTAGGACCTATATCCCTTTTCCAATCAAACATTTTGGTGAACCTAATTGTTTCTTACACTTTAAACCCTTTAAAATCTAAAGCATATCATTTTTAAATCTGAAATAGATCTTAGGGTGTTTGCATTCATCATTAGTGCATACCTAATTGTCATATAAAACATTTAAAAAGCAAAAAAAACTGCATTGCATTTTTGCATCCAAAAGACATCTAGGGTTAATTTTAATAATTGCAAAGTAGACTTAATTCATGTTTTTGCATAGGTGAATCCACATTAGGTCATACAAAATCTGAAATTAAATCTAAAAGTGTTTAAAACACTCATTTAGGCATTGACATATAGTGAAAAAGAGGAAAAAGTGCATTGTTATTGTTGCAAAATCATAAAAAGATTTAAATTTATAGATTTTTCAAGTTAGTATCAGTCAATTTCTATACTTTACAGTCTAAATATTGCATTTCAAATTACATTCATTGGTTGATAATTTTGAAATTTTCTTGCATAGTTGTCTTTCATATTACAAATTCATAATTCTATTAATTTTTGGAAATCTATTTATTGTAGGATCTACATAGTCACATAATAAGATACTAAAAAACTATAGTACACATCAAAAATTTGAATTCAATGAAAATAACTTGCTAGTCTAGGGTGCATCATGCCCTAGACCTATCAAATTTCATCCAAATTTGGATCACATATTTTTTGTGTGTCTTCTATGTGGTTCTATGTACCTTTTTTTGCATAGTAGGTTTATAGAGTGATGTATGTATTGTAAGACACAATATAGAGTGATGTATGTATCGTAAGCACCAAGTGCAAGACCTCATTGATTCTAATTAAATCTAGTTGGTCGATGTTAATGACAAAGGAAATAAGTTAGTCTTTCTACCTAACCAAAACTTGCAAATCTTCAAAAATTCATTACCAAATCATTCATCCAACTTTATGCAATTTAGTGATAATGATGAATAAGATGATGATTTGTGCAACATTGTTAACACAATAGAAGTTCAACCTTGTAAGGTTCAAACCACTTTGTTTCCTGACATTGATTTTACTCATATTGATGCATCCATAACTACACCTAATGGTCCACTCTATATCACTGGACATATTAATGACAGACCCACAAGGGGAATACTCATTGATCCCATGTGTTTAGAGAATGTGATAACAGAAGAACTTCTATTTTTGCATGAACTTTACAAAGATAACTATGAATTATTGAAAGCATGGCTAAAAACTTATGATGGTTTTGTTCACCCTACAATAGGTTCATAAATCTCCCACTTAAATCTGGACAAAAACAGTTGGATGTTTCATTTATTGTTATCTCAACAATATACCAAATTCATTTGAATTTAGGCTATCCATGGTTGCACTCAATGAATGTAGTCCCATCGATTATACACAAATACATAAAGTTTACATTTCAAGATGAAATATATACATTTTTTTATAATGGATTTAAACCTTTGTATTCTCATGGAAATTTTTCATTATATTATTTTTGGCCTCAACCTATTAAACCCATTAAACCTTTCGAAGATTACTTTTTCATATCATATCAAAAGGTTAAAGCCAAATGTATAGCGGATTTATCTCTTAGTAATATCCCACCTAAGTTTCCTCAACCCACTACAACTTTAATGGATGTTTCACCTACCCCAAAGTTAATGGAAAAGACTAAGTTTGAATTGAGTACTGATGAGTGCAAGAAAGGACACTTTAATTAATCCTTTTTATGTTTTAAAATACTTTATTATATATTAACTAACTATGTTGGCAGTAGACTATATGCTTGAATGTTTGTTTGATTTTTCCTTATATTTAACTAATTAAAGTATATATGAGAAATGGTATTTTGCAATAAATGTCTTGCTTTTGAATGATGATTAATGATAAAATGTTTATGCAAGTTGAGATCTTTTGTTGTCTTGATTACATCCTATCTTTGAGTATTTTGTTTGGTTGATTAAGTGTTGATGTTATGAGGTGGACGTGTTAAACTTCCTATTTAACAAATTTGAAATCTGTCTTGCTCCTGATTGCTCTAGCTGGCCCCTGATGAATGTTTATGAATTGACTTCTTTAGTCAGTTTGAGAACTTCTTGTTCAACTATTATCATGTGGCGGATTTCTTTATGGCACTTTCAGTTCTGTTTAAGTTTAGTTGTTACCATTTTGCATCTTGGCGAGCTACACCAGTTTTTGCATTCAAATAAATGGATATTCTTATAAATATACATCCTTAGTATTAGTTTGGGAGTTAGTTAATATTTGCTTTAGTATTGTAATGTGGATTATCTGCACTTTTGTACTAGTCACCTATTATGGCCAATTGGAATGAAAATAAGGAGTTGATCTGAATCTTAGTGTTTAAGTCCCACCAGAGGAAGAGCAGGGCCCGCTCAACCGAAGGAGGTGACTTGTGTTATTTTCCTTGATTTAATTAATTTTTACATTTTTCATCTCAATTGGAAAGTAGGAATATAGATGTTTGTTAATCATTGCTAGTGGATGTGAATGCTTATATTCTTAGATTAAATTCATTGAGTCCTTAGAATAATTCATTAAGCTTTACTGTAGATTTATATTCACTCATTTGTTGTAGATTTAATTGTTGTTCATAGAATCAGATTCATTGGTTATTTTAGAATGCATGTAGTTTTAATGGGGATGACAATGATGACTTATGGAAAGATGAAACTAAAGCTTTTTTGGAACATAATCATGGAAGTTAGTATTATCGCTTTCTAGATTAATGTTCATTTTTTGCAGACGTAATTAGATCCTTTTCTATAAACGTAAATAGATTTCCTTTCCAAGTACATTTCAATTCTAAAGTTTAGTTTAAAATTAGATTTATTTTTTAGCTTAATTCTTCCATGGATAAATTGCAACTAAGTCAAGTGAAGTCTGAACTGAGTTATTGGAGTCTAAACAATCATTAGTTAAAAGATAAACTAGGATTAAGTCTTTAGAATTGGTTAGGAACCCTTTGTTAAGATCGGCTACTGAGAGCTCCTGAAAGCTCTTGACGGCTCCTGACAGAGCTAAACCACAGCCAAAAGTCACTATTTTACAGTGTAAAACCCCCAATTTATGGAAACACCCTTATCGCATACAGCTCTAAGACACACCCAATTCGATAATTGATAAACTAAATGATGCAAGAAGTGACACCAACGACCTTGCACATCTTTTTTGGTGTCGTTGATGGGGAATAAAAGATCTAGCTATTTAAGTGTGAAGCCTTAGTGTTGATAAGGAATATAGTTTAGATTGTGGATGAGATGATCTAGAGACCATCTAGGAATATTCCTTCCACAAAATATCAATTTTGATCACGAACAAGAAGTTCAACAATTTTACTTTGAAAATCAACAAGTGAATTAGGAACAATATCAAGAAGAAATGGGTGATCAACCAGGAAATGATCCTCCACCAAATAATAGGACATTTTCTTATCCTATTAATCTAAATGTATGGAATAATGAGCCTCCTATGAAAAACATTTCACCTTCTGTATTACCTACCTTTAGAGGAAAAACTTTTGAGGATCCTGACCAGCTCCTCTTTGAGTTTAAGGTTTTATGTCAGACCTATGACTATATAGTTGATAACCAAAAGTTAAAACTATTTCCTTCTACATTGAAAGAGTCATCTTTATGCCGGTTCATGGGTCTGGGTGCAAGAATAATCTCAACTTGGCAGGAAATGGAAACTAAATTTTTGGACAAATATCAAGATTACTGTCGAGTAAGAGATAGGAAAGAGGAATTGTTTCGAATGAGACAATTGGAAGATGAAAACCTAGAGGATTATGTTGATAAATTTTAGTTTGTGCATAATAGGTGTGGTAATGGTCTAGATAATGAGATTAGTAAAACAATTTTTCTAAGAGGAATTGATGATGAATCTAGAGAATCTTTGAATCTTATGGGAAAAAGAGACATCAATAAACTTTCCTTGGAAGAAATTATTGAGATATGTAGAAACTACTCTAGGACTAGAGTAGGAACTAGAAATGCCTGAAGAAACAAAGTTCTAACTCTTGATGTATCTCAAGTCATGGAAGAACTTGCTAATTTGAAAATTGATTTACTCCTTCATTTTAACATGCAAGGAGATAAAAAGACTACAGATCCTTTATCCATTTACTGTTCCAAATGTAGATGTAAACATCTTTTGAGAGAGTGTCCATTAAATCACGTTGATCTCTGTGAAATCTGTAAAAAATATCATGCAACAAGTTCTTGTAACCTCCTACTTGGAATTAAGAATCATTTGAAGAAACAACCTAAAGTAGAGGAAGAACTTAACTATGTTGGACAAAGATCTCAGAATCCATGATATAATGTTAATCAAGGGAAATATGGTCCTAGAGCTAATTGGAATCAAAATCCTTGGCCAAATGCAAACCAATGGACTCCTTACCAAACACAACCACCACCTACATTTTGGGGTTAACCTAAATGGATGAATCCTCACTGGAATCAACCACAATGGCAACCAAATCGGTCTCAATGGCAACCAAACAAACCTCAGTGGCAGCAAAATCAAATGCAATATCAACCATGGAAAAATCAGGGACCAAGATGTCCTTAGGACAATCACCTCCATTAGTCACTAGTCTTAATCATCCTAATGAACAAGTAAACCAGCCTCAATTACCAGCACAACCTATTTCAAACTCGAAAAATTGTCATAATGATGCCAATCCTCCTACTCTAAATGTAATAGATGCCAATGATATTTAGTTGAGGAATCAAAATGTTCCATTCATACCAAATGTTAGAGAACAAGAAATTGAGAAAGAAAAAATGGATTCAAAGGAAGATAAGATCTATGATAATGAACAAAAGGATGGGCAAGCACCTTATCTTGAATGTTTAAAAATAGAACAAGTAGCTCCCGACAAATCTCAACCAAACTACATAAATGTGGTAGATTCTCAACTTCTCCATGAACTAAAAAATAAATATTGAGATACCATTATTGTAGGCTATTAAGGACATACCAGAAATAAACCAGTTGGTAAAATCTCTTTGTATGAAAATGCTAGGAAGGAAAAAGAAATTACCTCCTACAATTTAGATAGGGACTAAACTTACACATGTTTTATCAGGAAGATTACTACCTCAGAAATGTAATGATCCTAGTAGTCTTGTAATAACCTTAAGTATTGGAGGGATTGAGGTAACCAATGTATTAAATGATTTAGGAGCAACTATTAATGTTATCACATCAGACATTGTTGAATTATTGGGTATGACAACTATTCAGCCCACAACAATTGTTTTATAGTTGACTAATAAATCTACTGCTAAACCTGAAGGTGTTATTGAAGATATTATGGCTACTATTGATACATGGGATTACCGAGTTGAATTTTTAGTCCTTAAGACTAGAAAGAAAAATTTTGGTTATCCAATCATCTTAGGTAGACCATCGTTAACTACTGCAACAGCATTGATAAACTGTAGATCGGGAAGTATGATCATTTCTAATGGTCAAAAATAGGAGTTATCACTTTTTCCTCCTACTCAACCATTGTTTAAGCCAAACACTCAACTTTGGGTTGATGAGGATATGGATTCAGAGGGAGATGGTGTTGTAGAATTAGCTATGGTTACTTTGGTAGAAAATATCAAAGAATATGAGGAACAAGATCTTAATTCTGAAAATATCTTTCAAGAAAAAGAGAAAAACTATCAAGTACATCACCAAAACACACTTTTTCCTTAAATACACTTGTTGGAGATCCATATGATTCTAAGAATAAGACCAAAGAAATAACAGTAGTAGGGGATAAGCCTCTTTTCATTAATTCATCCTTGTCTTCTTCCCAAGAAGAGAAACTGAAGCAAACTTTGGAAACTGATTCTTAAGCATTTGCTTGGGAATATAAAGATATGATATGAATTCACCCTTCTATTTGCACTCATCATATTTACACTGAAGATGTAAAACCAGTAAGTTAAGGTCAAAGAAGGATAAATCCTGCTCTACGGGATATTGTGAAACAAGAGATAGAAAAATTGCTGAAGGTAGGGTTTATTTATCCAACATCTGATAGTCAATGGATTTCTCCATTGGTTATTGTCCCTAAGAAAAATGGTAAATGGCGTGTATGTGTGGACTACAGGGAATTAAATAAATCCACTAAAAAAGATCATTTTCCTTTGCCATTTATTGATCAAGTACTGGATAACCTAGTTGGCAGTAGTTATTTCTCTTTCTTGGATGGATTTAGTGGTTATAATCAAATTCAAGTAGCTCTTGAAGAAAAAGATAAGAATACCTTTACATTTCCTTGGGGTACATATGCTTATACAATATTACCATTTGGACTGTGCAATGCACCAACAACTTTTCAAAGAGTTGTCTTGGCAATTTTTGCAGATTTGACTATCTCATGTGTAGAATTTTATATGGATGACTTCACAACTCATGCATAAACATTTGAGGAAGCACTTGAGAGCTTGAAAAAAGTGTTACAAAGATGTATGGATCTTAGGTTATCCTTAAATCATGAAAAGAGTACCCTCATGATAATAGAAGGTATTGTTCTAGGACATCACATTTCAAAAGAGGGGATAAAAGTTAACCCCAAGAAAATTGAAATCATTCAAAAGATTGAGATCCCTACAAGTCAAACTGAAGTCCGTAGTTTTCTTGGGCATGCTGGTTACTATAGAATATTTATTGAAGGATTTAGTAAAATTGTTGAACCTTTGTTTACATTTCTCAAGAAAGATGCATAGTTTCTTTGGGCAAGTGATTGTCAAAAATCATTTGATATAATTAAACATTCCTTAACTACTACTCTGATTATCAAGGGACTTGTTTGGGGAGTTCCATTTCACATACATGTTGATGCATCTAACTTTGCTATTGGTGCAGTATTGGGACAAAAAGATGAAAATGAATCAATGTGTGAAATTTACTATATCAATAAAAATTTGAATCCTTCTAAAAGGAACTACACGACAACTGAGAAAGAGTTATTGGCAGTAATATATGCAATCAATAAATTTAGGCATTATATTACTGGTTACAAGGTATTTTTTCAGACAGACCATGCTACTATTAAATATTTGATGAATAAAGTTGTAGTAGGTGGATGAATTATAAGATGGTTGTTGTTGTTGCAGGAATTTGATATAACAATTGTTGATAAGCCTAGTAAAGATAATGTTGTTGATTTCTTTTCACAAATTGTTTTGCAAGGTGATCAAGAGCCAGTGGATGATACATTTCTAGATGAATATTTATTTTCAATTTCAATTCATCCACCATGGTTTGTTGGCCTTGTGAATTATTTTGTAACAAGGAAGTGCCCAAATTATTTCAATCCTAAATAGAAAAGAAGGTTAATTCATTAAAGCTCTAGGTTTCAATGGATAAATAGTTTATTATTTAAAATGTGTCCTAACCATGTTCTTCATAGATTTTTTGTTGAAATAGACATTTATGATGGCATACATGCTTGCCATCATGAGCTAGAAGGAGGACACTACTCAGTAGTTAGAATTGTTCATAAAATCTTAGGAGCTGGTTATTTTTGGTCATCTATGACAAAGGATATTTCATTCTTTTTGAAACATTATGATGAATGTCAACGCATGGGAAGACCTACACTAATAATGGAGATACCATTGCAACCTCGAATAGCTTTGGAACCATTTGAAAAATGGGGAATTGATTTTGTGGGACCTATTGATCCACCTTCCAAAGGACAACAATATATCTTAGTTTGCACAAACTAAGTCAAAGAATGGGCTAAAGTGAAAGGTTTAGCAGTAGTAAGAGAAGACAAAGTACTTGATTTCCTATATAAGCACATTTTGCAAAGATTTGGTGCACTAAGAGAGATAGTTTTAGGCCAAGGGCCACAGTTTGTGTCTACTCTTATGGAAGCATTTGTGCAAGGATACCAGATGACACACAGAAAATCAATGCCATATCATCCTTAGGCGAATGGAAAAGTGGAGGTTACTAATTAAGAATTGGAGAATATCTTGACAAAAATTGTTTCATTGAGGAAGACAGATTGGTTAGAAAGATTAGATGAGGTAGTTTGGGCATACAATACAACTTGGAAGACAACTACCAGATTCTCTCCATATGAATTAGTATTTGGAAAAAATCTAATAATGCCTATTGAATTTGAATTGCAGACATTGAAGATAGTATTGGAGGTTGGTATTGACTTGCCTGAAGCAAGAAAGAATAGAATTCTATAGTTGAATCGACTTGACGAGATGAGAATGGAAGCTCTTAAGCATACAATGATAATATAGAAGCAGAGAATGGAGTGGCATGATAAAAATATTGTGACAAGACAATTTAAGAAGGGATATTGGGCACTGTTATTTGACTCCAGACTTCAAGAGTTCAAAGGAAAATTTCATACAAGATGGTTGGGACCTTATGAAATTGATGAAGTTTTTCAAAATGGAGTAGTTCAATTGATACCAATAGATGGAGAAAGAAGGGTCATGTTAGTTAATGGTCATCATTTGAAAATGTACCACAAACCTATATCAAAAGAGGAATTTGTAGCAGAATTACATAATAGGGTTGAACATTTTCTGATGGAAGATATTCCTTCCATAAGGGAATGTACTTCTAGATAATCTTTTGAAAAGGTATGAATAAAGGAGGTAAATTAAAAACCAGAATTGGTGGTTTACCTTCTGAATAAAGGAGATAGATTGAAAACCAGAAATGGTGGCTTATCTCATAGAAAAAAATGAAAAAAAAAATATAAAAAAAGGAAGAAAAAGAGGATGGCTAAAAACCAGAAATGGCAGTCTCTCGATGACTTCTGATGCTTCCAAGGTTCTCTGTAATAAATTCTCTAGTTAAATTCAAGCCCCTTTTGATTAACTTGTTGGAATTATTGACAAGCTAAATTAATTGTTGCTCCGATTAACTTTTGCATTTAATGAAAAGGTACGCATTTATTGTGAATGTCATTTTCAAAATATTACTTTTGATTTAGTTAATATGATGTGACATGAAATGAATTTTTTGAGCATAGATATCTTCGTCGTAGTTATTAATGTTATAATAAATTACTCTTAATCATTTCAAAATCTGACGAAGGTATAAGGGTTTGATATTGAGGTGACTACTACAATAAATGTAAGTAATGAGAAAGATTTCATATTAGTTCAAAATGTGTGTGTTGATGTCATCATCACCGCCAACCATCTGAGTAATAATTCAAAAGCATTGGCTAATACATGCAAAACGTTCACAAGGAATGAGGTGGAGTAAATGCTTAACGTCTTGACATGATGTGCATTTTTTTGAAGTGTTGTGTATGTGAAAAGGAACGTTCATTTTTCATTTCACTCAAAAGAGGTATCCACCATTTTCTCTGGTAAAGTTGCAGAAGTAAAGAAAAATGGGGCAGAAAAGGAATTCAGAACCGGAAAACTTAATTCTAGATCCTGAAATGGAGAGATTACTGAGAGAGGCAGGGTGGTTGGAGTTCATACAAATGTATGAAGGATTCAAACTTGATTTGGTTGAGGAATTTATTATGAAATTTCATTTAAACGTCACTAGGGTAAGAGGGGAAGTAATTAAAGTTACCCCTACTATTATTAGTGAGCTCTCTGGAATTCTAGCTGAAGGTGAGCCAGTGAATAAAGGACATGTGGATTTTTAGGAATTGGTATCTTCATTCTGTGAAGAACCAGAAAGGAGACCAAAAATCCAATGGCATAAAGGAAGTCAAAAGGGAGTTGCTCACAGTAGTCTAGATGAACCATGGAAAACGGTTGTAACCTGGTTAATGAAATTTTTCACCTACGAGGGTCAGTATGGCACAATTCTTGGTCCAAGAATGCGGATGCTCACGTATTTAACTTATGGAAACACAAGGCCTTCTACAACAATTAATCTTCTTGCCTTTCTATTCACACAAATCTCCTCTATGGTAGCTAGGGTAAAGTCTAGAGGAGTTTCGTCCATTAGATACCATAGCTTAATTCATTTTATTATCAAACATCATTTCATGAAGAAGAAGTTTGGGAAAGAGGGTTGGTTGGAATTTTTGTCAACCCCCATTGCCAAAATTGGAAAGAAATCTAAAAAGGGACCCACTATGAAAAAGTTGAAAATTGAAAAAGGGGAAGCTTCTTAAAAAGAAGAGAAAAGGGGAAAAATAAAGCTATGGGAAATTGGAAGAGAAACCCGAAGTATAGTGAAAAGAAAAAAGCATGTGTCACCATAAGAAAACCCTAATGTTGTTGACGTTGACGCCAATGTTCCAACTTCCCTTGAAAAACCAATTGAAACCCTTGAAGCCACCCAAGATACCTTGAAAAATAGTGAGGAAACCCAAGAGCCTGTTCGTTCTCCTAAACAACTCAAAAGTCCTCCTGAAGCCCCAATTCCATCTCCACAAAAATCCCCTGTTTTAGTGTCTCATGGCTCTCCATCTAAAAAACAATCCTCAGATATGCAAAAAGAAGATAACCTTGTTGGAGGGTCTGATGAATCTTCTTCACCACCTATTATGGTTTTTAAAAGAAGAAAAGGGAAGGAACCAATAACTAAAAAATAGAAATCTCCTCAATTGCAACAGGAAGAGGAGATAGAAGAAGAAGAAGAGGAAGAAATGGGTAAATCCATGGTAGTATCTAGAATACAAGCGAAGTTGGATGAGGAAAGGAAAAGAATGCAATTCTGGAGGAAAAGTTAAGAATAAAGGAAGAAGAATTACAAAAATATGTGTCCAAGACTGAGAAACTTGAAAAGGAGATGATAGAGAAAGAAAATGTTTTGAAAACCCAACTAAGTCAAACAAAAGAGGCCTTACATCAGGTTAATGCACATGCATTAACTCAAACAGAGAAAACAACAAGGCTTGGTGCTATAGAAATAGAGAGATTAAAAGTTGAATTGCAACAGAAAGAAGAGGAGTTAAAATAACAGTCAAATAGATTGCATTATCTTGAAGCTTCTACTTCGTTAGCTCCAAGGAGATACCTTCCCTTACAACACTCAAGCTTAAGAATGAGAATAACCAGTTAAAGAGCCAAAATCAGCAGCTGGAAAAAGAGAGAAATGAGGCGAATGAAAGATTACAAGTAGTAGAGCTCTCCTCAACAAAGTTGTCAATGAGGAAACCTTTAGAATTATATGCATTATTCTTGAGGGAAAGGTTTTTACAATGGAAAATTAATTAGTTGGTTTTGAAAAGAAAGACAGATTATGATAATGACCAAGAATTTCTTGAGGATTTCTACAACAGCCATCCTACCATTCAAAACTAGATGTGTGAATACTTACAGAATGGCTTTATTCTTGGTAATTTTCCACAGTCTTTTCTTAATGTTTACATTGGGGAGTTGCAAATCAGAGCTTTTGTGTCTTTATTATAGAATCAAATTGAATGGGATAACAGAGCAAATCAGTATAAAGAGGCACAATGGAAATTGGGCATTCCAATGAGGAATGAAACACCTTGGTCTATGTCTTTCAAAGCCGCATTTAGATACTTTCCATTGAGATATAATGTGGCACCGGTTTATAGAATGAATTTAATTGAAAGCATTAGACTTTTTAAAAGTGTTCAAGAACATCCGCCACACAGAGCATTAACTGCAGCAAGAGAAAGATACAACAGCATTCCAACATCACTCAGAAGGAGAACCAATCTCTCCAAGGAATATCACTTTGAGTCTCACAAGAGTGAGATCCTTGATATAAGTCATTGAGGATCATAATACAAATTGGGTAGGAATGAGGTTCAAACCTCCATTTCTCATAGCGCATGCACCTGCAATGAATGCTCCACCTTAGTTCATTAGAGAAAATCTGAGAGATTGGTTGAGGACAATTGAAGAATAGAATGGATATGCTCATTGAAGGACATTCCTGCAATATGTGACTTATTGTGGTGATCTAGTCATCTGGTTGGAGGGTAGAAACAAGGATTTTCTAGATCCTCAACCATGAGAACATGGTTGACAACAGAAGGGGGAGAAATGATGAGTGCAAGAAAAGACACTTTAATTAATCTTTTTTATGTTTTAAAAGACTATTATATATTAATTAACTATGATGGCGGTAGACTATATGCTTGAATGTTTGTTTGATTTTTCCTTATATTTACCTAATTAGACTATATATGAGAAATGGTATTTTGTAGTAAATGTCTTGCTTTTGAATGATGATTAATGATAAAATGTTTATGCAAGTTGAGATCTTTTGTTGTCTTGATTACATCATATCTTTGAGGATTCTATTCGGTTGATTAAGTGTTAATGTTATGAGGTGGACGTGTTAAAATTCCTGTTTAATGGATTTGAAATCTGTCTTGCTCCTAATTGCTCCAGCTGGCCCCTGATGAATGTTTCTGAATTGACTTCTTTAGTCAGTTTGAGAACTTCCTATTTAGCTATTATCATGTGGTGGATTTCTTTATGGCACTTTCGGTTCTATTTAAGTTTAGTTGTTACCGTTTTGCATCTTGGTGGGCTGCATCAATTTTTGTGTTCAAATAAATGGATATTCTTATAAATATCCATCCTTAGTATTATTTTGGGAGTTATTTAATATTCACTTTAGTATTGTAATTTGGATTATATGCACTTTTGTACTACTTGCCTATTTTGGCCAATTGGAATGAAAATAAGGAGTTGATTTGAATCTCAGTGTTTTAGTACCACCAGAGGAAGAGCAGGGTCCGCTCAATCGAAGGAGGTGTGTAAAGCCTCGTCTTGTAACCTAAGGAATGTAGCATTGTCTATGAAAGTGTAATAATTTTTTTTAAAGTATTAATATTAACTTTATTAGTTGCATACATTCTCTAAGTTACGTGACGACACACTACTTGATAATCCTATAGACAACTTTAGTATTTAGCATTGCATGTATTTAGTTAACATAAACTTAAAAGTAAACATTGCATAACATTTGAATTCCATTTATGAAAGTATAAAGTACAAATAAGATTCTTACATTGCATTTGAAATGACATTACAATACTCATTCTTTAGATGAGGTAGATCAAATAATAGTTTACAATTACATATTACAAATTCACCTCATAACAATTGAAGAAGGTTACAAATACAAGATTTCCAATGATACAATCAAGGAAGTACACATATATCCAAATATGAGCTCTCCATCCATGAAGCTCTCGTTGCCACAATCATAAATTGGGGACCCAACGGAGTAAGGTGCACGTTCCACCCAACCATGTGGTACCCGTAGGTCCACCCCCCGTGCTAGGAGACAATAATAAGGTTCCCTAGACACAATCTACAAACCCTAGTCACCAGTAAAAACTTAAGAAAATCCATACAAGTACACACTTAACTTTTTGTTATATTGCTTCCAGAACCGAGATAATCAATATACAAAGTTCACAAGGTAAACTGTTATTTTAGGTGGAGTGTCATCACAATGTTGCATAGGTTACCCTGGTGTTTCTTCCTATGTTCCAGCCCCCAACTTGGGTTACCCTGGTAACCTCTTACGAAACCTGGCCCCACATGCATACTGTTGCAGAATCAAATATCTTTTAAAGTAACAAGATATCAATTTTCCATTCTAGGCCTTCTCAACTTATACTCAAAACTGAATTATCCCTTGAGTCTATAAGCGAGGCTAGTTTTTTTTTTATTCAAAGGGTAAACGCTTTTGACTGGAGCTATGAACCAGATACAACCATTCAACAATACCACCCCAATGGGGTTTGAACCTTGGTGGCAAGAACAATGATGCCACCTATAAACCATCACACCATGCCAATACCGGCTATAAGCGAGGCTAGTTAATCTAATTAAAGATTTTAATTTATCTAATGTTTTTTTTAGTTTACACTGACTTACTAACTCTACATGAGTTACCTAGGCACCACTTTGTGTGTCGGCCCTCACTCAGAGCCACTCCCCTAAAAATAACACAAGGAATCCAAGTTCCCTAACTAAGGTAGACAAGGTGCACAAGAATTCAACATATATTTCTACACATTTCATAACGAACATCAACTCTATGTTCATAAAACCAGGTGTCTAAACACCATGGAAAACCATGTACACAACCTTAGTCAACACAAGAATTGTATCTAAACAATTACAATTTCCACATTAAAGACAAACTAATCTGGAAGACTTGTACTTCTAACACATTCCCAATTTTCCCAATAAAAGAAACACAATTTAAAGCAAATCAAAAACATTAGGATTTACTAAATCCAGTCAGTCAAAATATGAAGTAAAAAATTAATCTTCTAGGATTTAATTCAACTTCCATTCAGTACGAAAATCAAACCTATAATTTGCTCAATTTCGTAACCACATATTAAAATGAAATCAATATAAGCTCAAGAATATCAATTTAATTTAAGCACAAATAACTTTGTCATAGTAAATTAATTATTTAAATATCTATATCTAAATATTTAATAAACTTTTTTTTTTTTAAATATCCCATTAATAACATGAATATACTTCCAAATTTTCTTAACATTAAATAAATATATAATTATAAATATCATATATAAATATTAATGCTAAATAATAATAAAATAAATTACATATTAAAATTTGTATGACATTTTAAATAATTGTTAGGGCTTAAAGCTCTAACTGTACCGCAGGCTGTGTTGTGGGTAGGGTTGCCTTCGTAGCCTGCCCCACAGGGCTCGGCCGTGGGAGGCAGAGCCAAGCTCTGCTTGTGAGGGCAGCACTGGGCTCGACCCTTACCACCGACTCCCCTACGGGGTTGGCCTTGGGTAGCCCCCCCATCACTTCGGCCCATATTTTTTATTTTATTTTATTTTTATAAAATACGGCGATTGCTAAAAATAAAAAAATGTGAACGGAAATATCATGAAATACAAATGAATTTCACAATACAATATGGGAATATCACGAATTTCAAAATAAAATTCTCACAATTCAATTTATATATGATGGTATATATATATATATACAATTAAAATGAATAATAGTTTACTAAAATCATGCATATATTTTCAACAGGGTTTGTAATGGGGAAATTAAGAAATTTAACAGTACACTCGAAATTTTTTCCCCAACAAGTTCTAATTTATTCCCTGAGGTTTCAATGTCATTTTCCAAACAAATGATTTCCTTCACAAATTTTAATTCAAACTATTTCCTACAAGAAACTTTTAACAAAGAAATAACAAATTCTCTACAGATTAAATTGCCGAGAAGAATAGAGATTTAATACACAAACAATTTCCTCAAGCAGACATGATTTTTAAATAATTTTAACAAAACTTCTCAATACTAATTCTTTTCACAGACAAACTTTTCAAAAGAAACAAATTAAATAAATAACCAATGAGGAACCTATTTCCTGTAGCTTGAAAATTTTCTGTAGAAGAGAAACCTTGCTGCCTGTTGCGTGCAATCCTCCAAAGCTCCTCCAGAAAACC
Organism: Sequoia sempervirens; assembly: GCA_007258455.2. NCBI lineage: Eukaryota > Viridiplantae > Streptophyta > Pinopsida > Cupressales > Cupressaceae > Sequoia > Sequoia sempervirens. Next base: position 86,965 of record VDFB02340818.1, read on the forward strand.
AATACCTAGAAGAAAACAAATACTAATCCAAAAAGCTTCTTCCAAAAAAATTAAGCAAATCCCAAAGGAAATCACAAATTTTACACAAACCAATATTTTGCTTTTAGTACCCTTTTCTTTTCATTTTCCGTGAAGTAATCTTCTATTTTCCCCAAATCCATAAAAATCTTTCGAGAGAATCCTCAACAAGAAGCAATTAATTTTAACTACCACACATGTTGAGAAGAAAAATATCTTCCAACAAACTCACCGCAATTCTTTATTTCTTCCTTATCAAAAATTGAATGCATTTCAAGAATTAAAGAATTCAAATTTTAAAAAATGCAATTTCCCTTTTCTTTATTTAATTTTATTTATTCAACAATTAAAATACCATTTCCCACATAACAATTAATTTTAAATTTAAATCTATTCACACAATTAAAGCAATTTTAATTTAATTTATTTATTTATTTAATTAAATAATTTTAATCTCAGTGATCAAATTACTTAACCAAACAAACTAATTAATTAATTAAATAAAATGTAAAACTTTATTTTCAACATTTAAAATTAATTTAAATAAATAGTAAATTAAAGAATAATAAACTATCATTAAATTAACAAAATTTTCCTTCCAAAACAATTAATCCAATCAGGCACATACGAGACAACCAAAGACACCAAACTTAACTGACGACATACTTGACCGGGTTTAAGACTAGACTAGGATAAACCTTGTTACTACCTCCCAATCAACATTTCTGTTGAGTCTTGACATGCTCAGACTTGAGTAACCAGGTGGAGTTGATGTCATGCACCTACAATCCTGCAATCAACAAATGACATACATATATATATAATTCATTATACAAGCACACCATGCGGAGAAAATCACAGGGCACTCACAAGCAAGTGATGCAACTCCGTTCTCCACACCAATACACATCACATCAAACTGACAAATAAAATAATTGTTAATCTACAATAAACATTTATATAGCAATAACATCTGAAGGAAACATCTATGCTATTACAAAGCATGTCAGAAATTAATTATCACCATACAATGTTTCATCACATCACAACATAAATCCACCATCGCTTTAATGTCAGCGATCAAAATATCCAAAACAAAGTACCAAATTCTATCATAGTAAAACATGTTAACATAAAACATAAGCAAAGTGAAGGGGTACTACATCCTCCCCCCTACGATCAGGCTTACTCCTGGAAGCCTACAAACAAAAAATAGATAATAGACACATCTAGAATACATCCTCCCAAGAAATAGAAGACTAGCCACTAGGATCTCTCTGGATCAGTACTCAGTCAACGTCTCCACCCCTAAGGATCAACTCCCGATGTTGAAGGACATGCACAGTTTCCAAAGAACGATGTCGGTCCTCCACCAAGGTCCTCTCCAACTACACCCTAGTGCTCAACCTGGTGGTTATCCACCATGGTAAACACCCTATGCAACCTACCTGCATCTCCTATGGTCAACTCTGAAGCCGCCGGTCTCTGACTAAATCTAGAAGTACCTTTCTGAGGACACTGACGAGCAATGTGACCCTGTTGGCCACAAGTAAAATATTCTATACTCCTTCTGAATCCTCTATCACCTAGAGGTACACTAGACCATGGAAAACTACCTCCACTAACTGTAAACTGAGAACTCTGAGCAGGTTGATCAAAATGATCATGCTGCACTCGTTGCCCACTCTAATCTCTCTCATTTTGAAACCAACCACCACCATGTTGAGATCGAAAAATGTTACCCTGCTGAGGCTGAGTATTATTATTCTTGTGAGGACTATGTTGTTGCTACTGTCCACTCTTAGCAGGTGTCTGTCGGTTCCTAGAGGAACCTCTTGTATGAAACTGACCACCCCGTGGACTAGTACCTGCTATAGGAGCACTGCCAATTTGGACACCTGTATGTCCACCCAATGCTAAAATCAGATTCTCTTCCACTATGCACGCTTTCTCCACTGCAACTTCCATAGTCTTCGGTTCGAAGACTCTAACTCCTCCACTAATGCGGGAATTTAAACCCCTGATAAAATGATGTACCAGCATCGCCTCATCATCTCCAACTCCTGCATATTGCTTTAGTTCATAAAATCTACGTTCATATTGCTCAACATATATAGCCATCTGACATAAATCATGAAACTCATCAACTTGTCGTTGCCTCCAATGTTCTGATAAGAACCGTGCTCTAAACCTCTCCAGGAACATCTCCCAAGACACTAACCCAATCTCTAAGTGGAGCTTCAGCTCCTCCAAGTGCCACCAAGTAGAGGCAAATCCTCTAAGATGCATGATAGCGCATCTAGCTCAGGTATTGCTACCGTATGAGTTCGTAGCAAAACATCTACCCAAGTCCAATAACCAGGTCTCTACCTTTAGACCACCTCCTATGCCATCAAAAGTAGGAGGGTGTGCCCTCAACAAATCCCTCATATTCCTAGCCACTATAGCATCCTACTTTGCAGCACTAACAATCCTCCTAGGAGATCTATAATGCTCCCTAACTACCTCCTGATCAACTTTTTGTCGCAGACCAAGTCTAGAAAGAACCTCTTCTAGTAGGGGACACAACTGAGCTCCCTCAACATCTGGCTATATCGGAATCCATTCCTCACCTGACTGTTCCAACTGAGGACTCAACTGTTCCACATGTTTGCTCTCGTGGGAGCTTTGAGGGGGAGTAACCTGAAGGATTGGCCCTCGGCCTCCTCCTTGACCTCTACCATGACCTCTACCATGTCGCCTAAGCATGATCCTACACATAAAAAAATAACGAGTCTTAGATACTAAACAACCAAGGCTAATAGATATTGATACTATGTACTAGGTCAACCTAATGGGCTCGCAATTACCCAGAGCGTCCAGAGTTAGAACCTTGGCTCTTATACCAATTTGTAAAGCCCTGTCTTGTAACCTAAGGAATGTAGCATTGTCTACGAAAGTGTAATAATTTTTTTTTTAAGTATTACTATTAACTTTATTAGTTGCATACATTCTCTAAGTTACATGATGAAACACTACTTGATAATCCCATAGACGACTTTAGTATTTAGCATTGCATGTATTTAGTTAATGGAAACTTAAAAGTAAACATTGCATAACATTTGAATTCCATTCATGAAAGTATAAAGTACAAATAAGATTCTTACATTGCATTTGAAATGACATTACAATACTCATTCTTCAAATGAGGTAGATCAAATAATAGTTTACAATTACATATTACAAATGTTCACCTCATAAAAATTGAGGAAGGTTACAAATACAAGATTTCCAATGATACAATTAAGGAAGTACAAATATATCCAAATACAAGCTCTCCATCCATGAAGCTCTCATTGCCACGATTATAAACTAGGGACCCAATGGAGTAAGGTGCACATTCCACCCAACCATGTGGTACCCGTAGGTCCACCCCACGTGCTAGGAGACAGTAATAAGGTTCCCTAGACACAATCTACAAACCCTAGTCACAAGTAAAAACTTAAGAAAATCTATACAAGTACACACTTAACTTTTTGTTACATTGCTTCTAGAACCGGGATAATCAATATACAAAGTTCACAAAGTAAACTGTTATTTTAGGTGGAGTGTCATCATAATGTTGCATAGGTTACCCTGGTGTTTCTTCCTAGGTTTCAGCCCCCAACTTGGGTTACCCTGGTAACCTCTTACGAAACCCGGCCCCACATGCATACTGTTGCAGAATCGAATATCTTTTAAAGTAACAAGATATCAATTTTCCATTCCAGGCCTTCTCAACTTATACTCAAGACTGAATTAGCCCTTGAGTCTATAAGCGAGGCTAGTTAATCTAATTAAATATTTTAATCTTTCAAATGTTTTGTTTTAGTTTCCACTGACTTACTAACTCTACATGAGTTACCCAGGCACCACTTTGTGTGTCGGCCCTCACTCAGAGCCACTCCCCTAAAAATAATACAAGGAATCTAAGTTCCTTAACTAAGGTAGACAAGGTGCACAAGAATTCAACATATATTTCTACACATTTCATAATGAACATCAAGTCTATGTTCATAAAACCAGGTGTCTAAACACCATGCAAAACCATGTACACAACCTTAGTCAACACAAGAATTGTACATTAAAGACAAACTAATCTGGAAGACTTGTACTTCTAACACATTCCCAATTTTCCCAATAAAAGACACAATTTAAAGCAAATCAAAAACATTAGGAATCTACATTAGGATTTACTAAATCCAGTCAGTCAAAATATGAAGTACAAAATTAATCTTCTAGGAGTTAATTCAACTTCCATTCAATACGAAAATCAAACCTATAATTTGCTCAATTTCATAACCACATATTAAAATGAAATCAATATAAGCTCAAGAATATCAATTTAATTTAAGCACAAATAACTTTGTCATAGTAAATTAATCATTTAAATATCTATATCTAAATATTTAATAAACTATTTTTTTTTAAATATCCCATTAATAACATGAATATACTTCCAAATTTTCTTAACATTAAATAAATATATAATTATAAATATTATATATAAATATTAATGCTAAATAATAATAAAATAAATTACATATTAAAATTCACATAACATTTTAAATAATTGTTAGGGCTTAAAGCCCTAACCGTACCGCAGGCCGCGCTGTGGGTAGGGTTGCCTTCGCAGCCCGCCCCATAGGGCTCAGCCGTGGGAGATAGAGCCAAGTGTTGCCTGTAAGGGCAGCGCTGGGCTTGGCCCTCACTGTCGACTCCCCTACAGGGTCGACCGTGGGTAGCCCCCCAGCACTTCGGCCCATATTTTTATTTTATTTTATTTTTATAAAATACGGCAATTGCTAAAAAAATTTAAAAAAAATGCGAATAGAAATATCATGAAATACAGACGAATTTCACAATACAATCTGGGAATATCATGGATTTCAAAATAAAATTCTCACAATTCAATTTATATATGATGGTATATATATATATATAATTAAAATGAATAATAGTTTACTAAAATCATGCATATATTTTCAACAGGGTTTGTAATGGGGAAATTAAGAAATTTAACAGTACGCACGAAATTTTTTCCCCAACAAGTTCTAATTTATTCCCTAAGGTTTCAATGTCATTTTCCAAACAAATGATTTCCTTCACAAATTTTAATTCAAACTATTTCCTACAGGAAACTTTTAACAAAGAAATAACAAACTCTCTATAGATTAAATTGCCGAGAAGAATAGAGATTTAATACACAAACAATTTCCTCAAGCAGACATGATTTTTAAACAGTTTTAACAAAACTTCTCAATACTAATTCTTTTCATAGACAAACTTTTCAAAAGAAACAAATTAAATAAATAACCAGTGAGGAACCTGTTTCCTGTAGCTTGAAAATTATCTGTAGAAGAGAAGCCTTGCTGCCTATTGCGTGCAATCCTCCAAGGCTCCTCCAAAAAACCAATACCCAGAAGAAAACAAATACTAATCCAAAAAGCTTCTTCCAAAAAAATTAAGCAAATCCCAGAGGAAATCACAAATTTTACACAAACCAATATTTTGTTTTTAGTACCCTTTTCTTTTCATTTTCCGTGAAGTAATCTTCTGTTTTCCCCAAATCCATAAAAATCTTCCGAGAGAATCCTCAACAGGAAGCAATTAATTTTAACTACCACACATGTTGAGAAGAAAAATATCTTCCAACAAACTCACCGCAATTCTTTATTTCTTCGGTATCAAAAATTGAATGCATTTCAAGAATTAAAGAATTCAAATTTTAAAAAATGCAATTTCCCTTTTCTTTATTTAATTTTATTTATTCAACAATTAAAATACCATTTCCCACATAACAATTAATTTTAAATTTAAATCTATTCACACAATTAAAGCAATTTTAATTTTATTTATTTATTTAATTAAATAATTTTAATCTCAGTGATCAAATTACTTAACCAAACAAACTAATTAATTAATTAAATAAAATGTAAAACTTTATTTTCAACATTTAAAATTAATTTAAATAAATAGTAAATTAAAGAATAATAAACTATCATTAAATTAACAAAATTTTCCTTCCAAAACAATTAATCCAATCAGGCACATACGAGACAACCAAAGACACCAAACTTAACTGACGACATACTTGACCGGGTTTAAGACTAGACTAGGATAAACCTTGTTACTACCTCCCAATCAACATTTCTATTGAGTCTTGACATGCTCAGACCTGAGTAACCAGGTGGAGTCGATGTCATGTACCTACAATCCTGTAATCAACAAATGTCATACATATATATATATATATAATCCCTTATACAAGCACACCGTGTGGAGAAAATCACAGAAATCACAGGGCACTCGCAAGCGAGTGATGCAACTCTGTTCTCCACACCAATACACATCACATAAAATTGACAAATAAAATAACTGTTAATCTACCATAAACATATATATAGCAATAACATCTAAAAGAAACATCTACGCTATTACAAAGCATGTCAGAAACTAATTATCACCATACAATGTTTCATCACATCACAACATAAATCCACCATCGCTCTAATGTCAGCGATCAAAATATCCAAAACAAAGTACCAAAGTCTATCATAGTAAAACATGCTAACAGAAAACATAATCAAAGTGGAGGGGTACTACAAGGTGACTTGTGTTATTTTCTTTGATTTAGTTAATTTTTACATTGTTCATCTCAGTTGGAAAGTAGGAATATAGATGTTTGTTAATCATTGCTAGTGAATTGAATGCTTATATTCTTAGATTAAATTCATTGAGTCCTTAGAATAATTCATTAAGCTTTACTATAGATTTGTATTCACTCATTTGTTGTAGATTTAATTGTTGTTCATAGAATCAAATTCATTGGTTATTTTAGAATGCATGTAGTTTTAATGGGGAAGACAATGATGACTTATGGAAAGATGAAACTAAAGCTTGTTTGGAACTTGTTCATGGAAGTTAGTATTATCATTTTCTAGATTAATGTTCATTTTCTATAGATGTAATTAGATCCTTTTCTATAAATGTAAATAGATTTCCTTTCCAAGTACATTTCAATTCTAAAGTTTAGTTTAAAATTAGATTTAGTTTTTAGCTTAATTCTTCCATGGATAAATTGCAAATAAGTCAAGTGAAGTCTGAACTGAGTTATTGGAGTCTGAACAATCATTAGTTAAAAGATAAACTAGGATTAAGTCTTTAGAATTGGTTAGGAAACTGTTGTTAAGATCATCTACTGAGAGCTCCTGAAAGCTCCTGACAACTCCTGACAGAGCTAAACCGTGGCCAAAAGTCACTGTTTTATAGTGCAAAACCCCCAATTTATGGAAACACCCTTATGGCATACATCTCCAAGACACACTCGATTCGATAATTGATAAACTAAATGATGCAAGAAGTGACACCAACGACCTTGCACTTCAAGTACCCTCTCACATACACCTGGCATGTATGCTAGAGTCCCACCTCTATCATCTTATAAGAGACCAAGGGATAATTGTATAATCAACTTTATGCCTTTGAAATACAAGAAATTTTATATACCTAAAAATAATGATTTCCCAACCTGTAGTGGTCCCTTCAGTTCCTCCTCCAAAGGAATAAAAGAAACCTATGTTGGGAGCGTAAACGTAGATGCCATTTCCATCGCTCGCCAATTGGCTCAAACAAAATAAAAATGACCAACCACCCATCCAAACCAACTCTGATGAATTACCTCCCACCCATCCATCCTCATCTTCACTTGATTCCACTTCGCCACCCTCACAAATCATGTAATTGAACCTTACATGACCCAACCTAAAAAAATAATGAAAAGTGAACATATGGTTGATATTATTCATGGGCCACCTATTGTAATAAACTTGGATAATGAGAATGAAGAAGCTAAGGTAAAAGAACAAGTGCATAATGAATTATCTCTTTTGTTTTCCAAATCTATGGATTTAGATAGGGGAAACCATGATGATCCTCCTAATGAGAGTGATGCACCATGTGTTGAACCTGGTGATAATCCTTGTATGAAACTTGTAGTCCCTTTGGCATATTGTCCTCCTTCCATTTATGATGAGAAAGATTGAGATTCAAAAAAAATGCTTTAGATTGGATCGCATATGTTGTACCTTTGTGTATTGTATTTTTTTGTGTTTTTTTACATGTGACATAATCTCTTGTGTTGTGTTGCTTGATTTTTCTTTATGTTTGTTAGTTTTCTTTAATGGCCCTTGTTGTCCCTATTGGCACAAGGATACAAAGTAAACGAATCTTTCGTAAACATTCATCTATTTTTATCTCTATTCTTCTTTATATCATAAACATTTGTTGTTGTCTTGTATTTTCCTTTTGGGTATGATGTAAGGCATTACAGCATTTAGGTCTCTTCCAAGTTGACCCATAAGTTTGCTTGTTGTCTTAATGTTTCATTTCTTCCATTGTGTTTGTAGTTCCATGAGTATCTGGTGGAATGATGTCAATTCCAATCATAATCATATTATATATTATCAAAGGTCTATACTGACCCCGAATCCATGGATCCATTATGTGACATATTTTTCCTTGATTTGTGGCTTTGTCTTGGGGGAAACCACTTTTCATGACTTAGTCTTATTAGGAACATATCATTGACATAGGGTTTTCCAACAAGGCTCTCATGACATTTTCATGTTGCATTTATTGTCTTACTCTACCTTAAAAGAAATTTATCACAATCGGTGTTAGAAATTATTTTAAGGTGGGGGCATGCATTCCATTATGTGCTTCACTTTGTTCACACAAGTTGGACTCAGTGATGCATTGGCTTGGCAATATGATAATTTTGTGTAGTGCCTTATTAGAGTTATTGGGACTATAAATCTTGGTATGGTTGACATGGGAGGGATCACACCTAGTGAAAACCAATCCTCACTAGCCCTTATGTGTTTCTCATTTACTACTTTTAGAAAGCTCACCTAGTGAATATCAAAATTCACTAGCCTATGATAGTTTGGTTCATGGTTCACCTAACAAATATCAAACTTTATTAGCCTATGAATCTTGAATGCCTTGATTATGGATCCTAGTAATATTTCTATGGAGCTTTCTAGTCCATGATTATCATACCCCCCTTCTCATATTTACATTGTGTTTTCATTATGTTTGCCTTATGTTTGTTTGCATTTTACCTTTGTCTTTTATGTTATGTTTTTTATGTATGCTTTGTATTTTTCATGCTAGATTTCATCTCATACATGTGTGTTCCTTTGTTCTTATGTTCTCTTTCCATAGGATTTTGAATCCTAGGGGCTAGCGCATCCCCTAGATTCAATGTCATCCTATCTCTTCAATATTTGGATAATTGAACCCCTCTTTACCTAACCATACTTTATTGTGAGTCTGAGAGTATGTTCATAGTGTCACTAAAGTGGGGGCTAAATGTAGTGTTGAAAATTTTCACCCTTGAAAATTTCACACTAGATTTTGCTCCACCTTATGTGCTTGGACCTAATTATGCATTAATTACCCATTTTATAAGCATCTTCAAAAAATAAACATGGGGAATGAAACTATGCATTTAATATTTCCCCCCCAAAACTTTTGACCCCAAAAAGATTGGATCTAGTCTAGGGTGCAACACACCCTAGACCACCTATTTTGGCTCCAAATTTGAATATATTCGATGTTGCTAATTTATTATTTGAATTTCCAATTTCAATTGTTAGCTATTGGCATTTGATTTTTGGGAAATTATAAGAATTGCATATAAATACATAGTATTTTTACCATTTGAAATCCTAAGCACACCTAATGAATCCTAGAAATTTAAATTGAGCAATTCAAGTATCCTAAAAGCATTCAAGAGTAGTCAAAAACAAAATTATCAAGATTATTGCAATATTTCATCATTCAAGCATCATGTCATGTGTTATGTAATTATTTTCATGTTTTGCATGTATTTTATTTATGATTACTAACACTTGAAGGTATTCAAATAAATTTAAGTCAAGCAACAATTGATCCTAGAAGGTGATGAGTGTGAATTCATTCCATCAAGGAGACCAGATTTGAATGGTGAGTTGTAGTAAGTTGTCAATTCATCAATTTTTTGTCACTAGCCTCTATCCAACCAAGTGGATAAGTTCTCTTTTATATCTAATTTTCTATTGTGGATGTAGGAATACCAACACAAGATTTGACTTATGAAAGCCCCTATATGGCACAACCCTTTCCCTCTTTTCATGAGTATAGGTTATAGATCAAAAGTAAATTGGAGGAAGATTGAAAGCTATTTTCTCATTCATGCATTTAAACCCTACAAGTTGTCAAGTCATGAAAACTGCATTTTCTCATCAACAGACAAAATTCTGAAGCAACTCCAAAGGAAAAAAGCTATAGACTGGTGACTTTAGGCCTATGAAATTGTATCTTAAAAAGCAGGAGTTTAGTTTGGGGCACACCACACCCTAGACTGGTCTTTTCAGCCTCATATTTTCACACTAGGTGCCTTTGTGTCTACTGTCTATCTTTCTAGGTTTAATTTTTCTTGTATTCAAATTCTTCAAAATCATAACATATTGTTGCATTTTCATAGTTTTACATAGTTATATCATTGCATCCTAAAAATTTATTAATTAACAATCATCCAAATCAATTATCACACACATATTCATAAGGATTATAACCTTGACCCACCATTTTGACTCTTCTTATTAGGTTTTGTAGTCAAGTGGATTTAAGATCATTTATAATCCTTCAAACAAAATTGAGATAAGTTTGATTTAGGACCTAGATCCATTTTCCTAATTAAACACATATTATCCCCCATTCACATCTCCCTCTTATTTATCACTCACATATCCCTCTCCTCCAATATCCATACCTCCATCTTTTCCCCTAGCCATATCCCAACCTTCATCTTTGCACAACACTATCACCTTTATCCCTAGTCCAAATCCACCATCCAGATTATCCATCAAACCATCTCCTAATCTCCACTCCATGATCCTCATCCTCAATCTACTTCTAATATTTTCTCCTATCTTAGTTCGCCATCCACATCCTCTTATCTCAAGCCACCATCCACTTCATTCCACCTCAATCCATCTTCCAATCTGTCATACCTTAATCCTCCCTCCAATCTATCATACTTCCATCCTCCAGATAATCTTGATCCCCCCATTAATATTAATCCTTCACCTACTCTTAGTCCTTCATTCATTCCCAACCCAACATCTAATCCTAATTTTTTGGAATATGTGCCTCAAATGCACTAGTTAGACCCTAATGTTGGCCATCATAGGTTCAGGTCATTCCAAGTTATGCATTATGCCTCTTACCATTGTCCCACGCCAAGCCTTTGGCATGCTTGTGGTAGTACAGTGTTACCTCCACCCCACACATACTACATAACAGAGTTGGTGGTATGTCGGTACCGCTAACCCACAGGGGTGGACTAAAGGTGTTGGCGATAGTGAGGTATTCATATCGCCTTACCGCAATAGGGTTTTGGAGATACTTGTGGTTTTGTGGTGGGTGTTTGGTGTGTTGAATGTTGTAACCCGCTAGCCCATGATGTGTTGGTGAAACCTCTGGCTGGAGAGCGATGGTTAGTTGCTAACTGTTGATAATTAAATGATGATTACTTAGTAGATGAATCGGACATTAGAGAGACTTGATGCTATCGAAGAGAACATGAAGGGAGTCTCTTCGATAGCTCGACACAGTTAATGATAGTTGGGAACTAAACGGTTGGGTTTCCTGGAATTGAAGAGACCATGGCTAGATGTTGATTATATATTGTGATACTCTGCAACAAGTGAAGGTTTGATTGATCAATTCGGTGATGTTCTACATTGTATGCTATACGAGCATTGTAATAATGTGAGAGAACAATTGTAATTAGAATTGGTGTATGGGGTTGATCAGGGAAATGTTTGCTGCTGTAAATTGACACTTAAAAGTGGAGTCTATAACTCTATATGTAATCATATTTACTGTAATACAAAGTGGCTTTACTTGGTGTGTGGGTTTTTCTCCCATAATGGTTTTCCAATGTAAATCTGGTGTTCAATTTTGTGTGTTGTCTAATTGATTTACTCTGTTGATTCTGTTAATGTGCATCTTAATGACTATAATTCAAATTAAGTGAAATTTTCTGTAATTCTTTCCTATGAATTTTGCATTTGGAAGGTGTTTTCGCACTAAGCTTTCCTAACAAGTGGTATCAGAGTCTAGCCAGTTGTGTTATCCTTGTGGGTAGGGCTGGTTTTTTGTTCTAATTTTGTTCAGTGGGAATCTTACAGAGAAAACTAATTGTCTTGTTTACAGATTGAGATGGCAAGGACATCAGGAAGAATAGAAAATAAAAAGTTTAATGGCAGCAATTTTGAGTTGTGGAAACTCAAAATGGAAGACATGTTGGTGGATAAAGATCTTTGGATTGCTATTATGGGAAAAAAACCATTAGGTATGAAACAAGAAGAATGAAACCTGGGATTCGGTACCTTTTCCTGAAGGGCAAAAGCATGTTGGCTGCAAATGGGTATTTAAGAAGAAATTGGTCTAGATGGAAATGTGGGGAAGTATAAAGCTAGGTTGGTCACGAAAGGTTATTCCCAGGTGGAGGGAATTGATTATGGAGAAATATTTTCTTCTGTAGCTAAGCTAACATCTATCACATTTTTGTTGTCACTTGCAGCTGCATATGACTTAGAGGTTGAGCAGATGTATGTGAAGACACCGTTTCTCCATGGAGATATGGAAGAATAAATTTATATGTCCTATCCTAAGCACTTCATTGAAAAAGGTAAAGAAACTCTAGTATGCAAGCTGAAGAAATCTTTGTATGGTTTAAAATAAGCACCTATAATGTGGTACCAAAAGTTTGACACTTTGTATTGTCTTTGGGATTTGTAAGATCAAAATCAGATCATTGTGTGTACTACAAAACTGAAAAAATGATCATTTACTTATTATTTCCCTATATGTGGATGATATATTATTCTTTGGGAATAGTAAGGGTATGATTTCTGATCTAAAATCTTAGTTGTCAACACAGTTTGAAATGAAATATTTAGGTGCAGCAAGGAATATTCTAGGTATGGAAATTATAAGGGATAGGGGAAGTAGAAAACTTTGGCTCAGCCAAAGTAAGTATATTAATACTTTCCTTGAGAGATTTTCTATGACAGATTACAAACAGTTAGTTGTTCTAGTGTTGCAGGGAATGAAGCTATTTGTTGAAGATTGTCTGAAGTCTCCTATAGAGATGGAGGACATGACCAGGGTGCCTTATGTAAGTGAAATTGGTATTTTAATGTACGCAATGGTTTGTACTAGGCCATACATTTCCCAAGCAGTGGGAGTTCTTAATCGGTTTATGGCTAATCCAGGAAGACTACATTGGGATGTTGTGAAGAGAGTTTTCAGATATTTGAAAGGTACTTTGGAGTATGCTTTTTGTTATCATGGAAACTTGATTGGATCACAGAGATCTCTTATAATTTTTGTGTATATGGATTTTGATTGGGCAGGGGACATTGACAGCAAAAGATCCACCAGTGGATACATCTTCATGTTATTTGGTGGTACAATTAGTTGGATGAGCAAGTGGTAGGCTGTAGTCACTTTATCTACTACTAAGGTGGAGTACATGGCAGAAAAACACACCTATAAAGAATCCATTTGGCTTAAAAAAAAAAATTGATGTTGGGTGTAATGTAGGGTAGATTACAATTTGCTATGATATTTAGAGTGCTATTTGTTTGGAAAAAAGTCCCACTTTCCATGCCAAGACAAAGCTATCAATGTTCAGTATCATTTCATTCATGATATGGTGGAGGATGGAAAGGTTAATCTTGAAAAATTGGAAATCTGGAGAATGTCATTAATGCATTGACAAAGCCTATGAGCACAGACAAGTACAAGTGGTGTGCCAATTCGATGAGCTTTGGGGCCTATGATTTACAGTAACTTCAAGCATTGCAAAGGGTCTAGTGAATTGTTCATCAAGTGGGACCATGTTGGAATATGTGCCTCAAATTCACTAGTTAGACCCTAATTTTGGCCATCACAAGTTCAGGTCATTCCAAGTTATGCATTCTGCCTCTTACCGATGTCCCACATCGAGCCTTTAGCATGCTTGTGGTAGTGTGATGTTACCGCCACCCCGAACATAGCACATAATAGAGCCAATGGTATGGTAGTACCGCTAACCCACAGGGGTGGACTAAAGGTGTTGGATGTCAATTATACATTGTGATACTCTGCAATGAGTGAAGGTTTGATTGATCAATTTGGTGATGTTCTATATTTTATGATATACGAGCATTGTAATAATATGAGAGAACAATTATAATTAGAATTGGTGTACGGGGTTGATCAGGGAAATATTTGATGTTGTGAATTGACACTTGAAAGTGGAGTCTGTAACTCTATATGTAATCCTCTTTACTGTAATACAAAGTGGCTTTACTTGGTGTGTGGTTTTTTCTCCCATAAGGGTTTTCCCATGTAAATATGGTGTTCAATTATGTGTGTTTTCTAATTGATTTAGTATGTTGATTCTGTTAATGTGCATCTTAATGGATGTAATTCAAATTAAGTGAAAAATTTTGCAATTCTTTCATGTGAATTTTGCATTTGGAAGGCGTTTCCACACTAAGCTTTACTTACATAATTCTCTAATCCATAATCCTAATCATCCCACTAATCACCATCTTACATCCACCCCTAATTCTTCATCTATTGTGAACCCTCCACCTAAGCCTAAAATATACAAGTATGTCATTCCAAATGTCCTCCAAGGACTCCTAGAAAATAAGTCATCAGCAAATCCACATCCCAAAGTTGTGGTCATTTCACCCCACTCCAACATGTACGATCATTTGTGATGAGGCCCTTTTCCATCCCACACCTCTTATTCATCCTAATCCTAACACCATCCAAACCATTGAAATTGTCTAACCCATCAAAGCCACCCAAATCTAATCCACTTCACCTACTCATGTTATTATCCAAACCCTATGCTATGAACCCTATGAATCTTCTATCCTTCCATCCATCACATATGAGGAGTACATCCAACACTCCTCCACCATCACACCACCCACACAAATTGAAACATGCCATGAGTTTTTTCCAAAGTATTCTAAAATATCCCCTTACCCAAATCAAGATCCCACAATCCCACCTAATCCCTCTCATGATTCCTTATCATCCCATCATCTGAATTAATATTTGACCATCCCACCTAATTCCTCTCATGATTCCTTATTACCCCCTCCTCTCAATCAAGATCCTACCATCCCATCAAATCCATCTCATGATCCTTTATCATCACCTACCTAAACTATCCTAAAACCACCTCCATATCCCCTTGGTCCTCTTACATTCACCCATGGTGGTTCTCTTATAGTAGAAGAAGAAAGAATATCCACCACCTGTCCTCCTTCACCTAATAATGGACTCAAAACATGCTTCAAAAATAACAAGCATCCTACTACAAATTGAATCCTCAAGACCATGAACTAGCAAGGAAAAGTCTTATGCCTTCGTGAGTAAGGTATATTGTGAAAGGAAGCTAGGTGAGCTGAAATAACTTCATACACTGATCTAAGTAGGTGAGAGTTACAAAAATTTCCTTTAACACCTTATTCTGTTACAATAAGAGAAAACACATTCATAGAATAATAGATAGAATAGCAAGAATGCACAAAATAGTGACACCAAATATATGTGGGGAAAACCCTTTCAAGTAAAAAACCCCACCCTCCAAAAGCACAATACTTCTCTATTATATCAAATAAGAGTTACAAAATATCTCCAAGTACAAAGCTTCTACACAAGTGCTTCAAGATGAATACCTATTTTGGAGTGATATCGGTAGCACTTCATTACCTGCAAACAAACTATGCATTCCATAATACAAGGAACTCAATATATAGAGTGATGCAAGCTTCAAGAAGCATCTAGAAGGAGAGGGGCATCCAAATCCATATGGCACAATATCCCATGCCATAAACATGCATTTGGACACGTGTAATATATTCCCATACACCCCTTACAATGGTCAAACATGAAAATATTCCTTCCTCAAGCTTGGGCACCTAGAATATACTAAAAATATCTTATGACAGATGCCTTACACATCTTACAACTATCATAGAATATGTCATAGTTGACAGCACTTACAACTGTAAGAGAATCTGTCATAACTAACCAAGAATACATGATTCTCTTACAACTTGTCATAACCCAACTTGGGCGCCAACTTTCACCCATACATGAAGATACCTTATGACGCATCATAGAATCTATCATAGGTCAAAGATTCCAAAGTGGGATGCATGTGTCCACTTGGGATGATTATGTGTCATCCATTCACTTCCAAGGAGGATGCCACTCGACCGTTGGGTCCCTGTTTGTGACATGACACCATAGGAAATTAAATAATACAAATTAATACAATATTACATTGATTAAAAAAATATTAGGACTCTAAGGTTGAGACACCTTAATCCCAAAATTCTCCCACTTTTTCCAAGACTTGTCGAGAGTCATACAGAAACAATTGCTCAGGGCCCCAAGGCCCATGGAAGTGGAACACCATCTGAACGTGCTCACTGGTTTTTTCGATGCATCTGCAACATTCACCAAAGTGTCAACCTTCTCCAAGTTCACCTTTCCATCCTCTACCATATCACAAACAAAATGATATTGTACATCAATGTTCTTTGTTCTAGCATGGAAGGTAGGATTCTTTGCTAGGAAAATTGCACTTTGACTATCACAACAAACAGTAATTTGTCCTGCATCTAAGCCAATATTAAAACAAAATATTTTAAGCCAAATGGATTCTTTATAGGAATGAGTGGCTACCATCTACTCTACCTCTATCATGGACAACATGACTACAACCTGCCACTTACTCATCCAACGGATAGCACCACCAAACATCATAAACACATAACCACTAGTGGATCTTTTGCTATCAATGTCACCTACCCAATCTGAATCCACATATCCACGAATACTCATAGAATGTTGAGGTCTAGTAGGATAACCATGAAAACACGAGACATACTCGGACATGTCTCGTAAATATCTAAACAATCTCTTAACAGCATCCCAATGCACTCGTCCAGGATTAGCCATAAACTGGCTAATGAATCGCACTGCTTAGGAAATGTCTAGTCTCATACACACCATCCAATACATCAGATTGTCAACTGTACTTGCATATGGTACTTTGGTCATTTCCTCCATCTTAGTAGGAGATTTTGGACAATCATTCACAAAAAGCTTTGTCCCCTGCATCACAAGAACAACTAACTATCTGCAATCTACCATGTTGAATCTCTCCAACACCAAGTTCACATACTTTCTTTGGCTTAATCAAAGCTTTTTGTTAGCTTTTGTCTCTTGTGATCTCCATTCCTAGAATGTACCTAGCTACACCTAGGTCTTTCATCTCAAACTATGCAGACAACTAAAACTTCAAATCTAAAATCATACTTTTACCATTCCCAATAAACAACATATCATCTGCGTATAAGACAATAATGAGAATGCAACCATTATCAGTTTTAAAGTATAAACAATTGTTAGATTTAGATATCTGAAATCCTAATGACAACACATAGGTATCAAACTTTTGATACCACATTCTAGGAGACTATTTCAAACCATAAAGAGACTTCTTTAGTTTGTAAACCAAATTTTCTTTACCTTTTTCAATCAAATGCTCTGGCTGTGACATGTAAATCTCTTCCTCCAAATCACCATGAAGGAATGTTGTCTTCACATCCATTTGTTCCACTTCTAAGTTGTATGTTGTTGCAAATGACAACAAAAGTCGAATATGTGTCAACTTTGCTACAGGAGAGAATATATCCCCATAGTCAATTGCCTCCACCTAAGAAAATCCTTTAGCAACCAACTATGCCTTATACTTCTCAATAATGCCATCAAGACCACATTTTTTCTTGAAAACTCATTTACAACCAATAGGTTTACGTCCAATAGGAAAAGGTACCAAATCCCATGTCTTTTTTTTCTTTAAAGAATCCATCTCTTCATCCATGGCTTGCATCCAAGAATCTAAATCACTCATACCTAATGCCTCTCTAACTGTCCTAGGTTCATCAATGTTAGTAATCAATGGAAAAATGCAACTAGAATCCAATAATGAATAACCAAACCTTTCAAGTTGTTGCCTAAATCGTGTAGCCCTCCTAAAAGGCTAAGGTTGAGGTTTTCCTTCTTCAAAACTTTCAGAGCTACTTGAGCTCTCCTCATTTTTAAATCCAACAAGAGTGTGTACTTATTTCTTTAGAGTAGGTGGAATTTGAACTACCTCCTTGTTTTGTTACTCCTCTTTTTTTATTTGCAGCTCAACAGTAGAAGGTTTCATCTCTCTGAAGATCACACTTCTGCTATAGAGAACCTTATGAGCTTCTAGATCCCAAATCTTGTACCCTTTCACACCAACACCATAGTCGATAAAGATGCACTTAACAACCTTGTTCTCCAACTTAGACCTCTTCTCAATTGAAACATGAGCATAAGTTTCACAACCAAATACTCTGAGATGTCTCATCGAGGTATTTTTACTAGACCATGCCTCCATGGGTGTCTTTCCAACAAGCACTGATGTAGGAGATCTATTGATCAAATAACATGCAATGGCTATCACTTCAACCCAAAACTTTTGTTCAAGGATAGTACCACTCAACATACTCCTAGCCCTCTCCATCTACATTCTATTCATCCTCAACTCCATTTTGTTGTGGAGTATAGGGAGTATTCTTATGTCTCCCAATCCCATGCTCTTTACAGAACTTGTCAAATTCTACAAAACAAAACTCACCACCATTATCAGTCCTCAAACACTTAATCTTTTTGCTGGTCTGATTTTCTACCAAGGCCTTAAACTTCTTAAACCAACTAAAGACTTCAGCTTTAATTTTGAGGAAATAAACAAATGTCCTACTGTAATCATCTATGAAAGAAACAAAATATACATATTTTGATAATGAATGAACAATTACATAACCAAAAACATCTGAATGAACATAGTCCAAAACTCCAAAAGACTTATGAGAACTAGAGTAAAAAGAAACATGGTGTTGTTTTCCATATACACAATATTTTCAAAAGTCAAACTCAAGATTAAAATAATCAAGGCCTTCAACAAGGCTCTTATTTTTCATGGTTCTAAGACCCTTCTCACCAATGTGACCAAGTTGTTGGTGCCATAACATTGTCTTCTTTGTAGGAAGCTTCACTTCCATGGAATGAGCACCCTTAGGTACCCAAAATGCATGACCATTGGATGTAGCTACAACATGCTTCTTTTTTGTATGATCTGATGGTGAGGATGAAGAATCCAAAGATATCTTCTTCAGTACATCAAAATAACTATTGCAATGTATAGTGCATACATCAAGCTGAAAAAAGTGCCAATACAAAAACCCTTAGCCAACACCATAGCCCCTCTAGTCATCTTACATCATCCACTAGAGCAAACAACTTGCACTCCTGAATCATTCAATTTACTTACAGAAAGAATTTTTCATGCCAAACCTAGGATATGAAAGACACCATCAATCCCCTTCACTCTTCCATCAGTAAATCTAATTTTGACTCTTCCACGACCAACAATCTTTAGGTGAGAGTCATCACCTAGGTACACCTCTCCACCATCGAACTCCTCATACTTTGAGAACAAATCTCTATGAGAGGTCATGTGAAAGGATGCACCCGAATCTATCAACCACACATCATCGAGTGCATGGGCTGCCAAAGCTGCAATAAATGCTTCTCCATCATCTTGGGATGTTTTCTCAGATTCAGAATCAAAGAAAGACTTGTTTTCCTTCTTCTTCTCCTTCTTGTAATCTTTTTGAATGTGACAAGTTTCACCACAGTTCCAACATTTTTCCTTGGACTTCTTACCAAGAGACTTAGATCTCCCCAGAGACTTTGATTATATTTCGTGTCTTTCCTTTTTCCTCTCCTTTGGTTTTCCACGAACTACAAGGGCCTCCTTAGCCATCTTAGAAGGCTTCCTTCGCATCTCTTTAGATAATAATGAGGAAAAAACCTCATCCATCTTAAAGGTAGAAGTAGTGCTTCCAATAGCCATTACCAAGTGATCCCAAAAGTTTGGCAGTGAAAAAAAGGAGCATGCAATGGTCTTGTTCATCAATCTTGTATCCAATAGAACCCAGTTGTGTAACCAACATGTTAAAAGATTTCAGGTGATCTGTAACGGATCCTCCATCTTCCATTTTCAGAGAATACATCTTCTTTCTTAGGAAAACCTTGATTACTAGGGATTTAGCCTAATAGACATCACCAAGATTCTTCCATAGAGAAGCGGAAGTTTTCTCTTCATGGAAATTCAGGAGAACAGAATCAACCAAACAGAGTCTAATAAGACACTTGGCTTTCCTATCTATGAGATCTCAATCCTCTTATTTCATGCCTTGTGGCATGGTTCTAGAAATTGTAAGTCATAGATCACAGTTTGCAAGCATGTCTTCCATTTTGAGCTCCAAAGTTCAAAATTACCACCATTAAATTTCTCCATCTCAATCCTCCTATATTTGCTTGCCATCTCTTTCAGGTGCAATAAGGTAACAAAACACACACTTCTGAAAAACTCCCACTAAAACAAAGATCAGCTAAAAAAACCTTTCTAACCCAACAAAGGAACCAAGGTTGGCCAGAATCTAATACCAACTAAAAGGAAGCTAGGGGAGAAAAAATAGCTTCTTACACTAATCTAAGTATGGGAGAGTTACAAAAATTTCCTTTAACATCTTATTTTGTTACAATAAGAGAAAACACATTCATAGAATAACAGATAGAACAACAAGAATGCATAAAATAGTGACACCAAATATACGTGGGTAAAAAACCCTTTCGGGTAAAAACCCCTACCCTCCAAAAGCACAGTGCTTCTATATTATATCAAATAAGAGTTACAATATATCTCCAAGTACAAAGCTTCTACACAAGTGCTTCAAGACGAACACATGTTCTGGAGTGATATCGGCAGCACTTCATTACTTGCAAACAAACTATGCATTCTATAATGCAAGGCACTCAATATATGGAATGATACAAGCTACAAGAAGCATCTAGAAGGAGAGGGGCATCTAAATTCACATGGCACAATATCCCACTCCACAAACATGCTTTAGACACATGTAACATATTCCATTACACCCATTACAATGTTTAAACATACAAATATTCCTTCCTCAAGCTTAGGTGCCCAGAATATACTAAAAATAGCTTATGATAGATGCCTTAAACATCTTACAACTGTCATAGAATATTTCATATCTAACAACACTTATAGCTATAAGAGAATCTGTCATAACTGACCAAGAATACATGATTCTCTTACAGCATGTCATAACCCAACTTGGGTGCCAACTTTCACCCATGCATGAAGATTCCTTATGACATGTCATAGAATTTTTCATAGGTCAAAGATTCCAAAGTGGGATGCCTATGTCCACTTGGGATGATTATGTGTCATCTAGTCACTTCCAATGAGGATGCCACCCAGTCGGTGGGTCCCAATTTGTGGCATGACACCATAAGAAATTAAATAATACAAATTAATACAATAATACATCAATTAAATCAATATTAGGACTCTAAAGTTGAGACACCTTAATCCCAGCATATTGGAGCCCATCTATATCAAAGAAAATCCATGAGCACAAGGCCTTGGCTACATATATCAAGGCCCACAATCCAAACATGTTGGTGCAACCTTTGTATAGCCTAAGAGAACCTCTTCCAAATGAATAATATACATTTCCCATCACTCCTCCAAAACATTTGTTTCCATTCCCCTCCTCCATTATACACAACTAAAACATTATCATTATCCCTCTTTCATTCTTCAAATCTATTTTGGAACCTTATAACCCAAACTCCAACATCACATATCCTCCACCTACTAAATCCATTTTGGGCCCTTATATTTGAAACTCCCATCTTCCATCTTATCCTACTCATCCCCTTATCCACTCATCCCCCATCCCTATCACCCATCATAAACATCCAACTCCTATAATCCCCAATCAAAATCAACAAAGGCACATTTCCATGCACCCCATCCAACACTACATGTCCATTTCTCCATTCATATTCTCTCCACATCCTTCATCTCTTAGCACTCATACCATTTCTCTTAGAGGAAATTTGGATGGAAAATCAAGAATACCTAATACTAAACACCAACTAAAATCTAAAGATCATCATGTACCCTTCAAAACACATGACCAAATAAAAAATCGATCAAAATGGGAAATAAATCCCAAAGGCCACAAAGGAACACCAAAGAAAAAGAAAATTCAAAACCATGTAGATCCCAAAGAAAAAAGATGTAATGTGCATCTAAAGGAAAAATACATAATGGCATCCAATATTGCTAATCCAAAATCTAAGCATCCCCATACTCCATCTCCTAAAAATATTTTGGGTCCTTATGTCCCAAAATTCACTATCCCAATTCTTCCATCATCCCAACATTTTCCATCCATTCGTCCTCCTATCATTCAACATCCATCACAATATGTGCCAATATTGGTCCAGACAATATCCACCCATCATACTCCCTTCCCATCCTTCCATCCATAAACTTTCCAACACCCCATAAATTATCCCACATATACCCTCCATCAAAACACTTTAATCCATGCCTTTGCATAATCCACATAATCCACCATTCTAATAAGGTCGTACTAAAATCCAACAATCACTCCAAATGGGCTTCTGTCACCTTAATATGAAACTAGATGCTTGATTCCTTCCTCCAAATCCATATCACCTATTTTTTATCTTCCAAATCAACTTATCCAAATATGTATCCTTATCTATCTCCATCCATAAAAAATTCCAAAAAATCCAAAAAAAATAGTAAAAATAAAAATTTGTCAAATGGGGAAAACTTGGGAAATAGGTGCCTTGGGAAAATATCATGATGAAAACTTGGAAAACTAGCATCATTTGTAAATCCCACATTCATTTACTCTCCATACTTGGGGGAAACTTCATTCTAAGCATCCCCATCTTTCATCTCCTCCATCCAACCTACCTTATCTGCCCCACCCATCATCCTATCCACTATAATTGCTTCATCCTCCTTATGATCTTGATAAAGATAGGGGAAAATATATACCTACTTTAGACCCTCTTGGCATACATTCCCTCTATCTAGAGACTATCATATTCTTTATCCACCCATGGATCATATCCTCATCCATCTACCTCCCTTATCTTTCCATCCACCTATCTTCCATCCCTCCTACCTCATCACACATGACATATCTAGAGTGGGGAATATTATTCATTTACAATGTAGTCCTTGGAGATTACATTCCAACCATTCATCCATCCAATAATCCCTTACATCTACAAATCCTTATCTCTTTATCCCTTCAACACATTATCTTTCCATTTCTCTAGCTTTATCTCTATATCCATTCATCCCTATCATCATTCCATCCAATAATACCTTGCCATTGGTATCTAGATATAGGTTACCCTCCTCCAATCTAATTCCATCTATCCTGATGCCATCACTCCCACCACTTTTCCATATCCAACTAATCCATTATCGCTTCCCATCGACCCCATCTTCCTGTAATCTAGATAACTATCTCATTCATGAGCTTTATGCAGTCAACATCCTCTTAAATAAATGTTGTACATCTTGTATATATCATGTGTCCTACATAAGATCAGTCTTGTGTCATTATTTAGGTTCATCCTTGTACATACTTGTTGATAGGTCCCATCCTTGTGTTTGTTTCCTAGTCAAACATCCCCTATCAAGATGATACTTCAATAAAATGCATTAGCTCCCTTGGGTTTCAGGTATCTTGATCATCTCTTGTCATGAGAATCCTAGGACTTACCTACCATATTTGGTATTCATAGGATATATCGTTCCTCAAATCATAACACATCTACCCCATCCATCATCCTTATGGCAAAAGGTACTTGAGATATTTTGTTATTTTATTGGTGCTTTTGGAATCTCTATTTATCTTTCCTTTTAGCTTCCTACTTTACCTACTTGAAGTCACTATGATCCATCATATCATGGTGTTCTTTGACTAGTGAAAATAGGGACAAGTCTTGGATTTTTGTTTGTTGAACTTTCTTGGTTGTCCCACATTGTACCCACTAAGGTCTTTTGCGACCTTGTGTTATGTTGAGAAATTCCTTCTATTTGTGGTTTTTCAGCATCATTCCTTTGAAGTCTTCAGCAACTTTGTGAGATGTTGGACTAACCTTCTTATTTTTTGAGTCAGTCCTATGCATGTGATACAAATTCACCTTGGTTCCTCATACCTTGGTGCATAGTATCTCATGCTATATCAAATTAGGTTCTCACTAGTCACTACATGGTAGTTTTAATTCGATGCTCCAAATCCTCCCATTCATTTATCCTACATTTTTTTAAGCTCTTCATCCTTCATCCCTATCCCTTGGGATCTACTTATGGGTTAGTGCAGGATCATGGAGGTCCAAACTAGACCCTTGAGTGGCAATGAAAATTCATAAAAATAGAGTTACGCAACTTGACATAAAAATTTGAATAGTTAACATAATTTAAAAAATATGTAAGAACATAATATATGTAGAAAATTGAATTTAGATTCTAAGATACTAGTCCTTTTTTGAAAAAAATTAAATCTATTTGGTGAAAATTTGAAATTTCAGTGTAGTAGTACTAAATTCTTCAAGAAAAAAATAGAAGGCAGGTGTATGTCTGACCAACCTAATTACAAGAGAAAAAAAATTATTATTTTTTAAAACTTTCAATATAAGTAGAGGACACATGCTCGGATGTGCCACATTTTTTTTATAATTTTTTTGCAAGTAAATAATTAGTTATGAATTTTTTATTATAACTTTTTTAAAATATTAAAAACATGTTTGCCTAACCACCATAACTTGGTCAAAAATTTATGAAATTCATTTTTTTATTTTTTAAAATCCTATAGTATGGGAAGCATAGAATGTGTCGCATCTTTCAGATTCAAAAAATTTAAAATCATTTGATAATTATAGATTTTTTCAATCAACCTATCAATTAGGACTTTAGTCATAATGCATGTAGAAAATCAATAATAATAATCTATTTAATTCAAAATAAGGCATTTCTTATATTCGTGGAATGCTAACAATTTTTTCACTAAACCCTTTACATTTCATCATATTTGGATTAAAAAAAAGGTCATCGACCATTTTTGTCATATCGCCACTTTTTGGACCCCCATGATCCTATACTCACCCTTATCCTATCTATTTTCATCACTCCACTTAATCCTAGATTTTGTGTGCACATGAATCCTCATCCATCTTTTCATCTATCCTCTCATCTTTCTCTTGCAATAATCATATACATCTTTTCATCCATCATATCATTTCATTATCCCTTCAGTCATTTTAGGCTAATATAGATTTCAATTAGTCTAAGCATCTTTTCCTTATTTTCTCCCATCTAATCCTATTGTTGGACTAGCAATCCCAAATTGCAAGCAAATCCTAATCCATGTAATCTAGCTATGCATCCAATAAAAATAATCTAATCACATCCTTATTCTTGTTCCCAGCCAAGTTGCAAGCCTCAATTCCAATCCAATCATAATCATTGGGATGTATCCTTCCCAATCCTTATTCTATTTCAAGATATATCATTCCCATGTCAATAACACTCCAATAATTATCATTGGGATGTATCCTTCCCAATCCTTGTGTTGTTTTGGGATATATATCGTTCCCGCATTAAAAAAATTCCAATCATCATCATCAAGATGTATCCTTCCTAATACTTTTGTTGTTTTTGGATATATTGTTCCCATGTTAATAACACTCCAATCATCATCATCAAGATGTATCCCTCTCAATCCTTGTGTTGTTATAGGATATATCGTTCCTACATAAACAATGTACTCTAATCATCATCTTCAGGATGTATCCTTCCTAATCCTTATGTTGTTTCAGGATATATCATTCCCACATCAAAAACACTCCAATCATCATCATCAGGGTGTATCCTTTCCAATTCTTGTGTTGTTTCAGGATATATCATTCCCACATTCAAACAATACTCCATTGATCATCAATCAATCTTGTATTTTCAACATGAGTGAGGAAACATCATGTTTTTCTTTGAATACTTTTGTGCTTTTTCAATTGTAATCTCCTCCATCATCTCTTTCTCTTCCCATACCACCTTTTATACATCATCTTCCTCATTTATCCTTGCATCCTCTCATCTATTTCAAGAGCACAGTCATGTTCTCTTGAACTTGCATGTCCTCTCAAAATGGCATCCCTAATCCTCACCTTCACTCTCACCATCTTTCCTCCTAGTCACTCCTTTGAATGATCAAGGAATATTCCCTAATCTAACCATCTTCTTCCAGATTCTATGTTTTAATATTCTTTGAAATGATGCTACTTTGTAATACCATCTCAAAGAGGGAAAAATGTAAACACCTAAAATTGATTGTATTTGGTCAATTTACCTCTAATTCGTCCAATTTCCTATCCTTTATATTAGTTAAATAATACCATATTATTTAATTAATATTCAGTTATCTCAACCTTCATCCTAATCTATTTCTTCTATTATCCCTAAATCCTAGCCTGAAGTAAATAATTGTGTTCAATTATTTACCCCCATACCTTAGCCCTTTCCTCAAAAAATTAAATAAATAATCTATTTATTTAATTCCCCTCTACATGTCCCATCTTGGGTCAGCCCACAATACTGTGTCCCACTTTTTGGCCAAATTAGGACATTGAAATTAGCATTGTCACCAAATTTTCACTTTATGAAACCTATAGCAACTAAACCATTAATAATTTGGAGATGGTATGAACAAGTGATTTGTGTGTAAATTCTAAATATAGTTTTTAAAAGAAGTTTAGAAATAAATTGTGATTTTTTTAATGTAACTTTTAATAACTTATTTTTTATAGTAAACAACATTTTTAAAAAGCGGTGTTTATTTTGTCACGTATAAAAAAAATTATTGAAAGGATAAAATTATAATTTTTAAAATATAAATTTGTAACATCAATATCTAGTGCATCAATGTATATTTTTTCATTATTTTTTGTTGCATATTCTTTTAATTAAATTTTTAAGAAAGACTAATTATAATTTAGGCATAGGTGTATATCATCACACATAACGTATTTTGTATGTATTAAAATGAATTTATTTATTTATAGATGAAACAAGGACATCAATACCTAGTGCACACATATTTTTAAGATTTTTTTCTCTATTTTTCTATTTTTCTACATATGTGAAAAACATATCTTAATGTTTGGTAAAAACCTAGATTCACGAGAAATAAAAGATAAATATAATAATAAAATTTAAAATATTTAAAATTATACTTTTTGGAAAGCTTAATAAGGGCTACATACTTAGAAAACATAATTTCTAATGACTTTGTTTGATCTGTCAAAAGATTTTAAAAAAGTAGTTTTTTGTTATTAATTTGATAGTTGCAAAGAAGACTCCATTGTGGGTATGATTTAAAACTAGAGGGGTTCTATCCAAAGAGGTTTGGTATAATGGGGTCTTATCTAACCCTATTCAATTAAAGCCCTTCAGATGGAAGCCCTCAAGGCTTAAATCATTATTTTTTCTAAAGAATATGTGATTTTAGGAAAAAAATTGAATGTCCCAAGTTTGGGACCTATTATTGTGGGATTACCCTCCTTCAACCTCTTTTCATTAAATCCTAATCTAATTTGAATCTCTCCTAAGTGGTTGCACACACTTAATCCATGATTAAGTGGTTCAACCCTCACCATCATATCATGCACATGGCCCTTTATACATGCGACATGGCCTTAGTACCATATCACATGGGCCTTGTTCGAGCCTCAAGGTACCATCTCCTTTGCATCACACCTCATGGTGACACTTGGAACCATCCCATGATATGAGATGTCTCAAGCATCCTCCACCCTTGATCCCATGATCTAATCCTAGCCCAAGTCATTCATTTTCCTCAAAACCTATATATCTTACACGTAGCCAATTTATCAAAGAATCTCACTCATTTTTATTGGAGCATCGTCATGCTATCAAAATTCTATGAGCACACATCCAATCAAAATGCTTGGGAAAATCTACTCAATGAGAGGCTCAACATAGTTCATTTTTGTCTGAATTCTATGTTAGTTTGAGATTTTCACGTCTAATCAAAGTGTTTGTTTGATTTTGTGTTTTGTTTGATTTTATTACAATTGTATTCACATTTGAACATATTTTCATGCACACAAGAATAACTTTTAATATATTTTATGTATGTGATTTTTTTTCTATTTTTAGTAAATATAGATTTTAAATTAAGCGTAAGAGTTTTAGTAGGAGAAACTATGAAAAGTATGGGAGTACTTCATTTTCAATACCTTTTAATGAAATTATGCATTA
>VDFB02340818.1:115541-155346 GCA_007258455.2 Sequoia sempervirens
GGTTTTCATCCTAGATGCAAACATCCTCACAGGAAGTGCGACACATTCTTCATTTTGAATAATGTTGATTTGATCTTGGATGGTTCTAGCAAAAGCATTGATTTGTGCTTGCAAAAGAGCATGTTCATTGATTTTAGGTGGTGGAGGTGGGGGGTTACAAGGTGGAGTGGGCGGAGGTGGAGGTGAAGGTGTTGGAGATGGATGGCGTGGAGGTGGATTGCTAATATTATTGAATGGATCCATGTGATCTTTAAGATATGAGTGAACCTGCATTAGATTTGTAATTTCAAGATGTAAGATACATGTTTAGGAAATACCAAGTTAAACCATTCAATATAAATGGCCTTAAATAATTGAATACAAATGATAAAATTATATGTAAGCCCCATTTATATGTCTAAGGCACATGTTATTTGAATGAAAATACAATTAACTATTGATATTGTATAATCTTGCAGGATCTTATTATTGTTAAATTTGGTTGGGCCTTGGGCAACTTTGATCACCAAATTTTAAGAACTTCTTTGATCCCCCTAAGAAATGTCATATTGGAACCCCTTAAGAAAATCGAATTACGATTTAGGTGACAGATGGCTTAAGGGGATTTACGCCTAGTGAGGTCCTAGGAGAAATGGCATGGCTCAAATGAATAATTTGTGAAGTTGCCTTAAGGCAACCAAATTTCATTAAGAGTCTTTTAAAGAAAAATGATGGCTTTAGGGTCAGGGCCTAGACCTTAGAGCCTAGGGTTTAACAGGATATTTAAGGACCTTACATGCCGCAAGATCCCAGGAAACAATTACGGTGAGCAAGGTAATGAAATTTGGTGAGTTGCCTAAGACAACCAAATTTCATGAAGAGCCTAAGAAAAAATGATGGCTTTAGGGTTTACGGTTTAGACTTTAGAGTTTAGGTTTTAGGGATGTAGGATAACTTAAGGGGATATATGTAGTAAGATCTTAGGAAAAAATTACATGGCATAAGGGAATGAAATTTGGTGGTGTTGCTTAAGGCAACCAAATTTCATTAAGAGCCTAAGAAAAAATGATGGCTTTAGGGTTTAGGGTTTAGACTTTAGAGTTCGGGGTTTAGGGTAATAGGATAACTTAAGGGGATGTACATGTAGTAAGATCCTAGGACAAAATTACATGGCATAAGGGAATGAAATATGGCGGATTTTCCTAAGACAACCAAATTTCACTTTATGGTGTTGGGTAGGACAAAATGAATGGTTTAGTGTTTAGGGTTTAGATTTTAGAGTTCAAGTTTAGGGTTTACAAAACTTAGGGTAAAGTTTTAGTGCCCCTTGAAATATTTAATGAACTTGCAAGTTAGTGAAGAACATTTTCTTGTGGAATAGTTGATTGAGATCTACTCTTGTTTCAACTGACCAACCTAGATCATGAAATCTCATTCATATTATAATCTTGCACGATCTTATTATTGTTAAATTTGGTTGCCTTGGGAAACTTCACCAAATTTTAAGAAATTCTTTGATCCCTTTAAGAAATTTGTCATATTGGGACCCCTTAAGAAATAGATTTATGATTTAAGGTGATAGGATGGCTTAAGGGGATCTAGATGTCTAGTGAGGTCCAAATTTAGTCATACTATAGCCTCGTTGGTTCCATCTAGCTCTGGGTCAAAAGTGTTTACCCCTCTAATAAAAAAAAGTTAACATGATGTTAAAAAAGAATCAATCTATACATATTACAAAAATAACAATAATCTTAAATGTAACCCATACTCTAACAATAATAGAATGCTAAATGATCCCCACCCATAACCATATCCTAATTGAATTGCAAACCTAATTGAAACTTAATTAAATTATAACCTTTACTAGGTAATCTTAAATGTATTCCTATATTATATTATATTTAAATTAATTTATATTTGTATTATAATTATATTAATATTTATTATATATTCCTAATTATAACCTAACTATTTACTACAAACCTAATTGAATCTTAAGCCTAATCGTCATTAAAACCCCAAGTAAATTGTAACATTACCTATCCTTAATTGTAATCTTATATTATATTTTATGATATTAAATATTTATATTATTTAATATATTATATTAAATATAATATATTAAATAATATAAATATTTAATTATATTTCTTTTATATGAATCATCCTCCTAGATCTCTAAATTGTAATAATAGCATGTAGTTCCTCCAAACTATCATGATGTACTTCCTCCCTTTCCCATGTAATAGGTGTACCTTGTAGGTGTTAAATGGTTCCATCTTGGTCTCCTTATTGATGCATTTCTATCCTTCCACATAAATCTATATAGTATCAAAATATAGGTAATTTTATGGTTAAATTGAATCTCTCTTAATTGCTAAATAATCCATTATGATTGAGGATGGGTGGATTATTATCTAGGATCACATCTTAAAAATCCTATAGAGGTCATGTGGTATGTTTTTCTTAATACATATATTCCCATACAAACCTCTTTCCATGTATTATCAACTCGCCTATATGATAGACACCTTCCTAGATTTAAATTTCATATGATATATATGTACCCAAGTGTTTCCAATTGGAATTGCTATAATTATACTTTTATGACATTCTAGATATTCAAAATAGTTTTCATAAATCTACCAAATAGACCCATTCTTGACATTGAACCTACATAATTTTAGGTGTGTCCAATGAAAGATTAGGGTCTAGGGTTCATAAATTTCAAATGCTTTAGTGTTATGGGTTTAGATTTTACAGTTTAGGGTCTAGGGTTTAGCAAACTTAGGGTGAAGTTTGGGTGGCCCTTGGCATAATTTAGACTTGCAAGTTAGTGTCAATTGGAATTGATTGTATGTGTTTAGATTTACGAATTTGTTAACTAAATTTGCAAACAAACATCAAGATAAACTTTATGAATTTTAACCATTCTTTAACATATTGATTTCTAATCTAATTATAATTTAAAATTGAAACTAAAGTTCATATATATATCATTTTCCATACAAAGCAAATAAAATTTAAAACATTTAAGCAATGTGAATGATTTTTGAGCCTGAAATACCTAGTTTTCAAAATCAAAATGATTTGTTTCGATTCCAATTTAGGGTTTTAACAATTTTTTGTTCCAATTCAATTTAGGGTTTCAATTTTAAACAATTAGGGTTTTTAATGAATTTTTTGTTTCAATTCAAACTAGGGTTTTCAAATTCAATTTTTTCATTTGATTTGAATTCGGTTTTAAAAGCTTGATTTGGATTTGTAAATGCGATGTTTTTATTTCATTTCGATTTCTAGGGTTTTGAAATGCAATTTTTTTTGTTTTGTTTCAATTAGGGTTTTCAAAATTTTTTTTGGGTTTAATCGAACAATTTAAGATTTAAAAGTTAAATTTTGTTTCTAAAACACAATTCAAGGTTTTTTTTTTCATTTTTATTAAAAAACATTTAAGTTTCATTGCAAGTTTTCATCTATTTTTACAATTATTGAATTCTACTATAACAATTAGAAAAATAATTAAAACGTGACATAAATTAAAAAAAATACATGCTAAATTAACTCATTTCTTTTAAAATTTCAATTCAAAATAAAAAAATGCAAAAAAAATGGCATTTAGGTGAGGTACCTGTAGCTGGTCGTGGGGTTGTTGTCGCCAACACTCACTCGGGGTCCCGTCCGTAGAGCAGTGAAAACTGTTCTTTAAAAATAAAAAATAGCAGTATAAAACGGGATCCCGATTTATACAACTCGAGATCCCGTTATTTATAAATCGGGATCCCGTATTTTTAAAATCTGGATACCGTTTCTTATAAACTGGGATCCCGTTCTGTGTCCATTGGTTCGGAGTCCAATGGGAAACGAGATCACGATTTTTAAAAAGCGGGATCCCATTTCATCTTAGGCTCGAGATCCCGTTTATTAAATCGGGATCCCATTTGTTCGATGTCGGTTTCAATTTTTTGGCTAAGGCAAAAAACTTCCACGTTTCGTGGACTCAACTTTGTGCACTTACCCTCAGGTCATAACATCAAAAGGAGTGGCATAAGAACCCTTGTGCAGCGCTCTGGGTAGACTGCATAACTCCTAAGCAAGTCCCAAAGACTTTGCCATATGAGCTAGTGTATAGAAAAGAAGTGCTATTGCCCATCTCCATGGAGATTCCTATGCTACAACTGCTCAAATCCCTGTAAGTTGAAAAAAATGGAGCCATGGAGGTTCAATTGGCCAAGTTATTGGAAGTATAAGAAAAAAGAGAAATGGCCCTAACAACCATGTCTAACTACCAATAGGTGGTTAAAAGATGGTTCAACAAGAAAACCTCAGACAAAGGTCTAAAATGCGGAGACTTAGTGCTGAAGTTCAATGAGAGGGCCAGGAAGCCTGACCAACACAAAAAAAGTGATAGTTTGTGGGAAGGCCCTTTTAAAATAATTCAATGCAAGCAAAACAACACATTCAAATTAGAAAATATGGAGAAAGAGGTATTGGGGATTACGGTTAACGAAATCCACCTCA
The DNA here is from genome assembly GCA_007258455.2 of Sequoia sempervirens. Classification (NCBI taxonomy): domain Eukaryota; kingdom Viridiplantae; phylum Streptophyta; class Pinopsida; order Cupressales; family Cupressaceae; genus Sequoia; species Sequoia sempervirens. Next base: position 120,039 of record VDFB02340818.1, read on the forward strand.
AATTGTTCAATTAAGCCTTATTAATTGTTCTGCCTGTGTAAATATATAATTATTGTAAATTTTATTTTGTGTTCTTTTTGTTCGAACTGTCTTTCCAAGCAACCCATGAAGCAGAAAATGAATACATATGCGGAAAATTAAAAAATGAACCCATATGCGAAAAATTGAGAATGTACTCAAAGAAATGGAGAAAAGGGAACCCATATTGTAGAATTGCAAGAAGCAAAAGAGACAAAAAATTAGTAAAAGTTGTATATTCATTATATACAAAATTATATGCTTCAACAATACACTTCCAAAATGGCTATGAAGCCATACTTTTAAAGTATATCTATATATCATGCATTTTTTCATATATATATATGTTGAAAGCCCTTTTAAGGCATATATACAAAAAATAGATTGATTGTTAAAACATATGAAAAGTGTCAGGTCTTAAACAACAATAGTAGGAGCGCCATCGACAACAACATCTGGAACAAGTTCATCGACATGATCAACATGAGCAACATGATCATGAACAACAACAGGGGCATCAACAACAACAACAACAACCAGTGGTGGGGGATATATCAATTCCCTAAAGTCGGTATACTACTCTACATTGTAGAATAACACTACATTATAGCAGCACAACAAGAAGTGACAGGCTCGAGTGACCCTTTGACGATGCTCTTCATGTGTTAGGATGTGGAACCCACTCAGAAACAAAACCCATGACACCACTGCATCCTCTTCGATATGCTTACAGAGGTCGCTCACCATCGGAATGCCCAGGCCATACACCACATTCACCACTAATCTCACCAAGGCTGCCAAGGTACCGCTTCGGGAATATTTCCAATGTTAGGAGAAGAATCATTTGCTTAGGAACCTAGATATCAAGAAAAGATGTGACAAAGTGAGAGAAGATGTCGATATTAACTCTATATGTACCTTCATACTCTACACAGTCCTGACCTAACACCCACTTCATTGCTATAATAGCCAATGAATGCTTATTCTTTGTCATTCTTTTCAAGCGCCTGTTAGAGATTTCACCTAAGAAAGCCATCTGTGACTTATTGCTAACCAACCTAATTGGAGTATTCATGATGCTAGTTCTACCCAATCACCTAATGCTAATTCTTCCCAACTACTAAATACCAACTCTTCCCAATTGCTAAGTGTGATTTTGCTACTGTCTTGGGGCCTATTTATAGAAATATCTGAGGTATCTACGTGCCATAAGCATGATGCTAATCAAGTACTAACTCAAAAATCCCACCAAGAGCTTGCTCAAATTTCCCACCAAGTTGCATCTGCCATGTACGACTCGCTACATGCGAAGTTAAGAAGAGGTAATTACGTAGCAAAAATTGGTGGCAGTCCCAAGTGATCGTCCATATGGTCAGGTGCTGATGTGTCATGCTGCAGGCATTTTTCAAAATCCAAGGATGAACTCAAATATTTTCAAGTACTCGTTGCACTTTTGGCTTAATTATTCTCTTTGGGATATTAATTGCCAAAGCATGCAAAATCTTAAAAATGCTTTCAATTTCCAGCTCAATTTCCTAGGAAAATCGTGCCACAGGACATGATTACTAACTGTCATTATGAGTTCTTGTCTTTTCAAAATGGCAAGGAATTCATTTCGCATGAGCAAAGGAGTTGGAGGTACATGCCAAATTTAATGCTAAAAAGTAACCATTGTCTACCACTCTAAGAAAGAAATAGCTAAGTATTGCATGCAAAAGGCTAACATTGTAAAAAGATTCCTGAGTACGCTATCTAGTGCAAAGAGTTTTGAGTGCAGCAGTGCCAAAGAGCCGAATTGAATTGCAGAAGATTTGAAGATTGCATAAATCCACAGTATCCCAAAATGGCTGAAGATCCTCAGTTGGAAGTGCAAGTCAAAGCAACCCAAAACTTGTTTGATGCCATGCGAGCAACACCAGTCACCAACATTTTTGATGACACCTCTTACGCATCGCCTGGGATGCCTAAAAAGCCAAAGTGGATTCATAGATGGGTTCCAAAAAAGAAGAAAACTCATAGGGACCAGTCCCAAATAAAAGAAGAATGGGATAACATTCATGATCCCATTCTCATAACTAACCCCAAGACTATTAGGGAAGGAGCTTGCAAAAAAATGAAAGTGGCTACTAGCGAACGTAAATTGGTGTACAAGCTATGGTTCAACGGTCTTCCGCAGTATATGGTTCTCTTTGTGCATTACTGCCTAGAGATCATTCACGAGGGCATTGAACATTTCAACCTAGAAACCAACACCATCAAGGGCTGGGAGCTAAGAGTTAACATCAATGTAGAAGCTAGCTGGAGCATGCTATGCATCCCTATAAAAAAATCTAAAGTGGAAAAGATGGATTCATTCACTCTAGAAAAGGGGGAGAAAATATGGAGAACTAGAGACCATGTTATGTAATTTTATAATCAGGAAACCCAAAGGCCCCAAGAAGATTTCAACAAGCCGCCACAAATTCTAGTCGTGCACATCGCTTTCAAATAGGATTTGCAGGATGCCTTCTCTATGATGGCGTTTGCTTGTAGCATGGATGAGGACAAGTTCGTGCAGGAGTTTCAATTGGGTTTGGGGTTTTAGTTGCATAGGAAAAAATTCTTATTTTGGTATGACTTCGCATAAGTCATCTATTGTGAAATGATGAGCCAAATCAAGGAGTACTGCATGCAGTGTAAGTTCAAGTTTCCTTCTCTCCTAGCTCATATATTTTTACACCAGAACCCTGAATTTTTTAATAAAAGGATGAGGTTATCTATTTTTAATTAGAAGGGATTTAGAAAACCAGTTTCTGTATGGACTCCCCTCCTTTTTGCAACACATGATTATTATACATTTTTGGAGTATTTCTTGACTCTGATTCTATAAGACTTAAGTGAGGATGGCAATCTTTATCGACTTTCCACCGACCAAACGAGGTGGATGCAGAGTTTCTCTCCTAAATGTGACTGGTTTCTTGGGAGGATTTTCATATTCATTCGAATGTGTGGCTTTACCAAGGAGCCATTCCGGCTCCTAGAATGCATCACAAATAGGGTGTTGGCCCTTGAGATGTTCCAATAGGCGACAATTATTGACAATAATTTTTGTAGAGGAAAGGGAAAGAAAGGATTTTTCTACTGCCCACTGACTTTCAAAATAGTGGTAATGGCAAAAAAGCAGACAAATAAGCTGCTTGAAGCAAAGTTGGCTCATCTGGGGCTAGTGTTGATTTGCGATAAATAGCAGTACAACCCCTACAATGACTTACCAAACACATTCATCAAGGTAACTCACAGCCCCCAACCTTATTAAGAAAAGTGGTAGAGTCCTCTGGAGGAACATAATGATCTATTGGTAGACCTGGTTCACATTCCCATAGAGGATAGGAGGCCACCATGGCTTAAGTTCTACTTCCCTTTGGAAAAGTATAATGAGAAGCACCAAATGGGGGACACCCTTCGCAATGATTTGGTAAAAAAATTTAACTAGAGCAAGGAGAATATTAAAGATTTATGGATTTATAGTCAAGAGATCGAATGCCCTGATACCCCTTATCAGGATGTAGAGACGGATGACAAATTTGATACTTTGTGGAACAATGAGCATGAGGATACTGACACAAGCGGTGATGAGGATGGGGACCCGAAGAAGGTTAGAAAATATACAAGGAAGGGGAAGGAGAAGGAAAAGGAAGTGAAGACAGCCCCAACACAAAAAACTGGACAAGCAACAAAGCAACCTAGCAAGGATTCTCCAAATGTGCGGGTGAATATATCGCATTTAGGAGCCTCGCAGACTCGCACCTGGTTCACAAAAATATCTAGAATAACCTAACAACAATAGTCGAAGGCCATAGAGGTGGGCGATTCCCCACCCGACAAAAGGAAACACATAGATGCAGCTTTTGGAGAAGGTTCGCAAGAGCTTGCAACAAGCCAGGAGCCTGTAATGAGCACAGAGCCAACAATGAGTCAGGGATCACAATCATCTACACTGCAGGTATCTTTTGCTCCCTCTTTTCTTGCTTCACAATATTTGGTTCCTCCTACTATCTCTGCGTCGCTCATCACTTCAAGTGTTGGCCCTTCTTTTTCTGCTTCTACCGTAATGGTTGTAGGAGGTTTCTCCCAAGCAGGACAATTTTCCTTTACTCCTCTGCAGTCTATTCCACCATTCATCAAATCCCAATCCATAGCCACCATTGATACCCCTCTTGCTACTATTGTATTGGCCCCAACCCAATTTACCCAACAAACGAAAGCATCTATGACTCTGCTACTGCCACTGGTTCCCTTGAGTCCTACCACTACTTCATAGACCAGGCCTTGGCATATTCCCCCATTCTCTCCACTAATAGTCTCTCTTCCAAGGAAGAAATCGGTTGGAACAATTGCTCTCTCATTCCCTTTTTCTCTTCCTTGCGGTGCACCTTTCACAGGTGAGCTCATTAGGTCGCCAACATAATTTTTGTCAGAGGAAGATAAAAGAAAACAAGCACGAGCTATCGAGATCTAGAAGCAAAAGGATAAGGATGCTAAAAAGTCGGCCGAGCCAAAGGTGAAAACACTTTTCAATGAGGCTCAACAATCACTGCATTTTGCAACTATGCTTCCAACTGTCATCAAACAATAGGGAGAGATGCAATTCGATGATTACAACATCTATGCTATGGGACTCAATTTGAGCATAGTCTGATCGCAAGATAAAGTTGAGATCATGGAGGAGACACAGTGAGTGGTGACCACTAACTTCCTTAAGTCCGGTTGTCAGCTGAAGAAGGAAGAAGAGTTGAAAACTATCAAGGAGAGAATTGAAGTCCTATTGGCGAAGGACAAGGCAAGGGATGATGAATTTGCACATTTATCACAACAAGCGGAGGTAGAGTAGGCCAGACTCCTTGAGGAAACTGCAAAGTTCCAAGCCCAAGATTCTAACTTGGTCACCGACCTACAACAAAAAAACAAAGAATTATAGGACTAGTTGGCTCAGGTGAAAGAGGGGATGCAACAAAGGAATGAGGAGTTTCAACATCAATGTACTCAATTAGAGAAAAGAATGTAGCAAAAGGACATGAACTTTGAGGGCCAACAAGATCAATTTGAGAACAAAATCTAAGAGGTGAAGCTTTCCCTCGAAAGGGAATCAACAAATAGAAGCCAGGCTGAAGAAAGACGACTTGCTGATTTGAGAACCCTACAGGAACAACTCTCCAAGTTGCAGACAAGAGGATTGTGGAACTGACACAAGACATTGGGTCGAGGGATGCAGAAATTAGTTTTTTGAGGAATCTTCCCCAACCCTTTGCTGCCCAATTGGACCTCCTTCTAGTGGCTCAACAATTATACATTTCATACTAGGAAAAGGTCAAGGCCTTCTGCCTGACTCTTTAGTCGACGCTTCAGTCATGGCGAAGGAAACAAGTTTAAGCAGGGAGGTTTGCAGAACTATTGAGCGATTCCCACAATTCATCGCGGAGAAGGTTCCTGAGGTGGAAAAATTGTTAGATAAATTGTACATGGTGTCGAATGAGGACTTAATGCATGTGGGGATCGAGGACCGCAAGTTAGCTGCCAAGAAAACAAAAGAGTTCATCCGTTTCCACACAACCATCCTCCATGCTAGTGAGTGCACTACCACACTGGGCCGAACTATGAACAACATGCAGGCAAAATTCTCCTAGCTAACTCAGATGGGCCTGCCCTCCCCATTTCTTTTCGATAATTTGATGGCCATAGCAGAGCAGATTGCAACAAATATTAAGGAGAAGCAAAAAGACATATCCACTTTTTAGAACTTCAGTCAACCCCCTACTGTAGAGGATATTGAGGGTGTCACTCATTAGATAGCGTGATTGCTTTTTCAACTTGAATCCGAGATTGGGATATCCATGAAGCTATCATACAAAGAAGTGATTGATTTGCATGATGCACAAGAGAATCTATGTGACATATTGATGCCATTTGAGGTTGATTGGCTGCCTCTACAGACTGCTCTCTCAAAACTCTGATTACATCGTCCAATGGATAAGGCTTTGGTTTGCAAACCATAAATTTTTGGGTTCCTTGTTCCATAGGAGAAACGCCCTTGGTAGTCGCCAAAAGCTATGGATATAAAATCCTTCGAGCTTCCTTCAGGTTGATTATTTTGCTAAGTCCAGCCCATGCCTTATATATTTGAATATCCTCAAGCCCCTTTTGATGAACTTCTCTTGACTACCTCCATGTTTCCACTAAGCACTCTTAGCAGGGATTTTCTTCCTTCACTCCTCTTTCGAGCCCCGCCATGCTTCCACATGTCAGTAGTGTAGGCATTTAAAAGCTTGCTTGCTTCACTTCCCCAATGAGCCTTGTCTGTTTGCCACATAGCATCATTCTGCAGACACCTTGGGCGGACCCCACAGTCAGTGCTAGCAACAAAGACTTCTCCACGTGTCTTCTCAATGGGGATTTCATCGAGTGGAAGGAAAGACTGAGCTCTGCCATTTTGCCACATGTCCTAACTGACTCTGTGGGTAAGTGACACATGTTTGCATGAGGTTCTATTGCTTTTACAGTGGGACCACTGCCATCATTTGGAGGAGATGCATATAGCTCGAAGATGACTACATTCTATGGCTCAAATCTTTTTTTGTTGCAACGGCCTTAGGAAATCATTGCTCTGGGCATCATTGCTCATAATGAAGGAATCTTTTCTGTTACTGGCTCGCTAGGTGGTGGGATTATTTTCTATATATACTACTTCTTCCTTCCAAAAATGAGTTCAGAACATACAAAAAAAATTGTGAAAGACACTAGGCCTTTTGTATTATTTTTATATTATTGTATAAGACTCATAGACTGTGCCATTGTTCGACCTTTTTGTTTTCTTAGCTATTTGACAAAACATTATACTGTGCCATTACTATATTGAGTAGTTTATTTGCAAAACTTCTATTATTTCAATATATGTTTGCTGATTTAGATCATGTATTTGACTCTTCTTTTCAATAAATGTGTATGGGAGTTATTTTATGTTATTGGATAAATTATTTAGGTTTTCATGTTTTATTTTTGTTATTCTAGGACTTAGTAGATTGTTGAATGGGCCCTTAAATCTCATCCAAAAGGTAGATTTACCGTGCCTACATCTACATCTTGGCGCATCGCCTTAGTTAGATCTTTATTTATTTTTATTTGCTTCCTTTTCTCATTCTAAAACCACAAATACAGAAGAAACCGACTTCTTAATAAACACAGAGGTCACTCAGTTTAGCGCAATTGGTCTCCCCATTAACTGAGTTTCCCATAAGGCTGTTACCTTGTCAATTTTTGGCATCAACACCTTTCTCTTTCACAATTTCATGTTTTGAATTGTCATCAATAGAGTATACATTTGTCTCAATTTTACACAAACTTCATTTTTTGAATCATCTTCAATGGTATGATTTCATCTTCAAAATGAAATGATTCAAAAACACATTCACTACTAACTTCTAGCTACAACAAACCCTTTTTATCATCCTTGTCATGAAACTCAAAAGTTGCATACTCTGACTGTGTGTCAATCTAAAAATTCTCATCTTCATATTTTTTAGAAGCAAGCCGATTTTCAACATTTTCAAAACTTAAATTTTCTAATTTTGGTGAAGAAGAGAGACTTAAAAAATCATTATTATGTACATTAATTGCAGGACTTGCAAATTTTCCAACATTCCCTTGATTATGATTATTTTCTTCCAAAGGCATTATATCTTCATAAGGCTCAATCATCATTTCTGTTACATCTTGTTTATCCAAAACTAAAAAATTATAAGAACAAAAAATACCAAAGGCACCTGGAGCATCATCATCACCAACTTGTAATTCTTCTTTAAGTCGCGTGACTTTTTGTGTGATTTCTTGCAGCGAACTCAATCCTTCTTTGAGTTCTTTGATTTTGTAAAATCTAGCATGAGGGCTCCTCAATAATAGTGCTAATTTGTAGTAATCTTCTATACTTAACCCGGTTCTTATAGTTTCGATAATGCATTCTTTGCAGTGATCCCAAAAATTGTGAAGTACTTTATCATCCATTGCAAGAATCTCTTCGATAGTAGGTGTGGGTCTTCTCCCATTTCTTCGATTTTTCTGATTTTGCATCATAATGTCTTTGAATTTCAAACACATGGAGATATCATTAAAAATCTAAGGAAATAAAGCACCAATATTTTGATTCGAATCCACAACAGATTTGCCAAAAATCTATTAGCAAACAGATTGGTCACTGCGATTTGATACATGATAAATGACTCTCTATTTCCCAATGAAGCAATGACACAATGAAACTAAGAACTTTGGAGATCGCTATTGAATTAGCGATCTTCCTTAGAATTTAAGAGGTATGACTCCCTCTTATGATCTTCAATGAAGTGGAGAAACTGAAAACAAAACTAAAGTGTGCTTTTAACCTGAAAGCAGTAAAGGAAAACAAACATCTGCACATAAAATTGACACAAATGTGAGAGTGATTTGGAATAAAAGATTAAAGAAAATTACACAAAGATCATTCATTTAAACCTATAAATGATAAAGAGGAGGAAAGAAAATGATTCCCAAGAAACACATGAACTGAAACTAGACTCAAAGATCCCGCAATGAACACATTCTTAATCAGATGTAACAGAGAAAGTACAAATGGATAATTGTGGATTCACAAAGGAAATCAACAATTAAAAAGAAGACAATCAAACACAAAGTTTAGAAATGTCTCCTTTATTCAAAAAGCATAAAAAAATCTCAGACTCTGTCTCCTTGTACAAAGATTAAGTTTTAAAAAATAACTCCTTTCCCCAGATGAACAACATAAAGATCAATTAGTGTAATCCCACAGCCTTCAAGGAGGCTCTCATTTCAAGCCAAAGATCCCCCCTTTTGTTTCATATTTACATATTTATAATTTCACTAGCAAGTCCCCTCTGTTCAGTTGCTCATAACTGCTTCTTTATTGTAATTGTTTCTTTTTCTGGTTGGATTCTTTCTTTTAGGAACTCAAGAGTTATCAATTATTTCTTCTTTTGTCTTTTCTTTCTTTGATACATGCATACACCAGTTATTTGTGACGTGGAAAACTCTTCCTTTTTTGTTAACTATTTCCCAATTCATAAATGCTCCAAAACTGATCCCATAAGAGCATGATGTTTGGGAAACTTGCGTAAGCAATAGAAGAAAGAGCTCTACCTTTTATCCTCTGCTAATGTAATGTACTTACCTTTATTGGCTTATTGGAAAGATATCATCCTTTAAATTTGATTATGAGCTTCCTATCGGGTCTAATCATAACAATCCCTGAATTCTTTGTGCGTTTAGAAGCCATGAGTTCTCCATCAAGGATAAGACTCCTTTTGGGCACACATGTTTAAAACACAGAAACATCATTTGCAAATGTTATCTTTAACCAACACAAATCAACACTTCCCCTTCACCGGTAAACAATAAACAATCTTTGTTCATGGGTTGATTCAAAATTGCAACATGATTTGGTTCATTCAAATAGTGAAGGCCTTCAAATTTTTATGCTTTCTGCTATTCTCGATATTGAACTTCATGCCTTATATTTCCCAAAATGAATCAGTGATCTCATGAAACTTCATTTATTAATACCTTCGAATGATAATGGTTCTATTTTCGACGTTACAATATTTGAAACCAAACAATCTGAACATTACTACCTTGGCTTGGGCTAATCTTTCATCAACAAAACCGCTTGCTATAACATCCATTGAGCTCACGAGGAGATGATGAGATGCAGGCCTTGTTGGAAGGAATGATTGTAAATTTTGTGTTCGCATCCTACTACCATGTAGAATTACAGTTCGATATCTTTGTTCCTATAGAATCTATTAATTCATGGATTACTGCTCTCAAATGTTTGAGCGCATTCAATGTTGCACTTCTTCATAAATTCCATGCCTTGAATTTTATCGAGCTCCTTTGCAACATGTGATAATAAGCCATTTCAAGCAGAGCCCTTGCATATTTCTATCCACTCAAGATTTATGGATGCTTCGTTGTGTTGATAGGTCAAGATATTGTATTTCTTGAGGTGGTACATGGGAAGGTTCAACAAACTTGACAAGTCATCACTTATATAATTATAACCAAGGGATAGGCTAGGTGGGTAAGTGATCGGTTAGAGTGGCTTTACAAGTCACCACCTGAGTTTGAGTATTTGTTCAAAACATCGTCAGAGTTCCTTTTGCCTTCTTAGTTTTCAAATATGACGTTGGGATTTTAAAGCATTGGCCTTGTTGTGAAAAATTATTCGGGAATACATGACCATTTCAAAATGTTGTCGTAGATGATATGTCCTCTATGCCGATATACTTGTGATGTATCAATTGAACTTGGATTGTTAATAGCTCCCAAGCCTCTTCAATTTATGCCTCATGATAACACAAATCAACAACTACTCAAGCAATTTCATGCATTTGATCATTACTCGTGCTATTCGGGGGTCCAATGATGTTCATGAAGACTCAACTGAAAAGCAACATACAAATTAAATTTTCTTTGTCATCATTGAAGAAGAGAATCTAAATATTCAGAAGAAACGTCCTTCATGAGTTTCAACAAACTTGACAAGTCACCGCCTATATAATTATAACCAAGGGATAGGCTAGGTGGGTAAGTGGCTGGCTAGAGTAACTTTACAAGTCAACACTTGAGTTTGAGTATTTGTTCAAAATACTGACAGAGTTCCTTGTGCCTTCTTAGTTTTCAAATATGATGTTTGAATTTTAAAGCATTGGCCTTGTTTTGAAAAATTATTTGGGAATAAATGACCATTTCAAAATGCTGTCACAGATGATACGTCCTCTATGTTGATATACTTGTGATGTATCAATTGAACTTGGATTGTTAATAGCTCCTAGGCTTTTTCAATTTATGCCTCATGATAACACAAATCAACAACTACTCAAGTGATTTCATGCATTTGATCATTACTCGTGCCATTTGGGGGTCCAATGATGTTGAAGACTCAACTGAAAAGCAACATACAAATTAAATTTCCTTTGTCATCACTCAAGAAGATAATCTAAATATTTGTAAGAAATATCCTTCATGAGTTTGAGCTCGTGGGACATGCATTAAATACAATGAGCTCCTTTTGGTCTATAAGCCTTGCCATTGGTTTTGAAATTATATAAAGATACCAACTATGCTTAAACTTTCCCTCAGCTGTGTAAATCTCCTAACATGAAAGCACTACCAATACTTGGTGTATTTGTAAGAACTTTCGTATGCAACTCCCATCTCAAGAATAGATGTGCCTTGTCCACATATATATACTTTTGAATCTGACACTAGGGTAAAGGCATATAGTTGTGTCACACTTTATAATGGAAATGACCAACATTGATCCAACTTTTAAACTTGAATCACTAAAAAGTGGCATATATGTTATGAATTTTTAAATGATGTAAACTAGTAAAATGTATATTTTATGTTTGTATTTTTTTTTAAAATATAAAATTATTTTAAAGTAATTTTTAATAAATTAACACTATAATTTAGTTGTTGATAAAATGTTGAAAAATGAAGTTACATGGGACGTCAAACTTTTTATAGTAATTTTTTTTTTCTTTAAATTTTTTTATGTGGATTTATAACTTGAAACTTTAGTGCATGGATATAGTTTTTTCCAATTTTGATAAATATATATTTTTAAATAAATATTCAAATGTGTGTATTAAAAAATAACTGTTTCCAGTAGACATCGAATTTCATATTAAATATTTATCTAAAATAGAAAAAAAATTATACCACCTTGATATAGATTCTTTTATCTAGTGCACCATATTTTTTTCTATTTTTTTTAATAAGTTTTAATATTTTTCCTTGGCATGGTAATCAACCTAATATTTTGTGTTGATAACCTACTTTTAGTAAAAATAAAAAATAAAAAATAAATAATAATTAAACTATTAAAATAAATATATATTTGAAAACTACACTTATGGATCTACAAAAGGGTATTTTTATATTTTTTAGAAAATGTTATTTACATGAGTAGCAGTTATTGAAACATCAAGGTTTTCAAATAATTTTATTTTTTTTGTAAATTGGCCTCAAAGCGGTGCTCCATATATTTTTAGCCAACAATTTTAGTTGAAAAAGTTGTGTAAGTATCTAAATTAGCTAGAATGAATCTTACTAGATCATATGTTTGACCAAAATTCCTTTTTAGTTAGAAATACTTAAATTCAGTTGTGCTGATAAGTTGGCCGAAAGTGTGACACAACTTTGTGCTTTTACCCACTAACCTGTTGCTTTTGTTTTCTTGTAGCTAAATTATCAATTATTGTTAATGACCTTCAAAAATAGGGAACCCCTATGTATAAGCAATTCAGACCAAATAATGGTTGCAAAAGATTTTATTGCAATGGTCCCTTGGCACAAGTACAGACTATTCTTCTTTTCCCATGTGGAGCTAGTCCCTTGATAATCAAATATAAAAGCTTCCAGTGATGATTTGTGCGTAGTATCTAGCATCAAATTGTGAAAGCAATGTTCATAAATGATTCATAAATCTAACCATCATAGGCTCAACCGACACTTGATAGGGGAAAATTTGAAAATTTCAATGGCCAAAAATGAGGGTAACACTATCAAAGGTGCTCTCAAACATGTTGAAAAAGGTGATGGGATCAATCATATCAGGTGAGTAAAATGGTTTCACCTCGGGGAGAGAGATAATTGATAGCATCATAACCACTGCTAAAACCATACACTCTATTTCAAAAGGCAAAGTGTCGGGTATGATGTTGAAGTTGGACATCAACAAAGTGTATGATCAGGTGGATTGGAGCTTTCTGGTTGCTGTCATGCATCGCTTTAGTTTCACAGAGGATTGGCTACAAATGATCCACCAATGTATATGTACCCCCAGGTACTCGATTTTAGTAAATGGATCATTGTGTGGTTCTTTTGGTGCTACTAACTGGTTGAGGCAAGGCAACCCTATCTCGCCTTTTCTCTTTGTTATCATGGCTGAGGCAATGAGTAGGTTATTTGGTCACTTGAGGGACTCAAATTTTTGGAAGGGGATTATGGTCGCTCTTGACATTGATCCAATAACACATGTAAAATTCGCTGATCACACACTTTTATTCAGAGAGGCAACTCTAAGAGAAGTAGAGGTAATAAAGAGTGTGCTTGACAAATACATAGAAGCATCAATTCAGGTTCTTAATAAAGAAAATTCAGAGATCGTATTTTTCAACACCAAGAAAGCTGTCCAAAAGAAAATTGCCTAGTTACTAGAATTCATGGTATGGAATCTGCGAGTAAAACACCTTGGAGTCCCTCTCTTCAACGGTGCTTGCAATTCATCCCTGTGGGGGGAACTGTTGGATCAATGCCAAAACAAGGCGAAGGCCTAGAAATTGAAATGGCTTTCACTAGCCGGTAGAATCCAGATGATAAAGTTTGTGCTCTCCACTTTTCCTATCTATGCCATGTCGTGCTTCAAACTCCCTAGTAAAGTCATCTCAAACCTTGAAGGCTTCCTCAAAAGGTTCCTCTGGGAAGGTGCCAAGGAGGCTAGGCATATTCTACTTCTCAGTCGGGATATTGCATGCCAAAAAAATGAGGGCGGCTGAGCAGGTTTGAGAAAATTGGAGTTGACCTGAATCGGGCTCTGGGTGCCAAATTATGTTGAAAGATGGTGAAAGAACCAGAGCGAATGTGGTGTCGCATCCTACAAAAGAAATATCTAGATGTTAGTGATCCTATCCTATGGAAAATTCAAGTGGGGGCTCGACTATTTGGAAGTTCATTTGGGAGTGCCAACCAATCATAACATATAACATATTTCTTGGAAGATAATGGCTGGAAGGTGTAATTTTGGTATGATTCATGGAATGGCCATATCCCCTTGATCAAGGAGGTGGGTGGTGGTGACTAGATCAACAAGGTGATAGAACATTTTGATTGGAGGGTGGCGGATTATGTTCAAGCTAGAGAAGATGGTGGCTTCGGGTGGCATCCAATCGATGTTGGGCTTGTCACTATTGAAACTTTGGGCAGTGATTAAATGAGGCCCTCAGGAAAAGAAGGATTCATCTATCCATAGTGGAAGACGAAATCATTTGGTGCGACGCTCGCTTGGGCTGCTACTCAACTCGATTGAGGTACAAAATCTAGTCAGCTCAACAAAATGACGTGCAATGGCCCACCCCACTATGCTAGAATTCTAAAACTCTCCCAAAAGTTGGGGCGTTCTTTTTGGCTGCTTTACATAAAAGGATCCTGACTGGCGACCGCTTACCAACATATGGTATCCAAGGCCCTTCGGTATGTGTTTTGTGTTGGAAAGATGGTGAAACTGCCAACCACCTTTTACTCTCATGTCCGTTTGCATCAAAATGTTGGGACTGGTTGATGTGCTCATTGGGTTGGCACTCCCTGTGTTAAAATGACCTGCTCAAATTTCTCTTGAGATGGTCGGCTAAGTGAAGAAAAGATCTATGGGGCGATGTGTGGTTCTCCTCGCCTTCAATGGTTGTCTGGCACATCTGGAAAGAGTGTAACCACTAAATTTTCAATGAGCAGTCCTTGGGCATTGAAGATGCGATCAAGAAGATTGAGCGTGGAATATGTGAACTTGCTAATGCGAAATGTCATGTGGGATCAAACACAATATTTACCATCTGGTACAATGAGATACAAAAATATCGGGATTCATTAAAGCCTCCCTGTTTCGACCCATCAAAGAAAAATAATCCATGTGCATTGGCAAAATGGGTCTTGTTGAAGCCCAATAGGCATAAATTTAACTTTGACAAGGCTACTAAGGGAAACCTAGGTATTGTTGGGTCTAGATGTCTAATAAGAAACGAGGATGGTGAATGTGTGGTTGCTCTAGCTCGAAAGTTGGGCATTGCCACAAACAACGAAGTTGAGTTTGAAGTTCTAGCTGCAGGTGTGAACTGTGTATCAAGCTGGAGATCAAAAGCATCGACATAGAAGGGGATTCATGGATTTGCATCAACATAATTAGCATGTGATGGGTGACCAGTTGGAAATTACAACGCTGGATACCAATCATAGTTGATCTCCTTGACAAGCTAGAATCCTTCTCTCTTTGCCACATATTTAGGGAGGCCAACTCGACAGCTGATGGACTGGAAAATCTGGGCGCCCGTATGGAGGATGAGGAAAAGACTTTCACGACTAGTGATTTTCCAATCGAGGTGAGTAGAATTGTGAGGTGCGAATCATGCTCGTAGGTGGGCGTGCCCGCACAGAAAACCTTGATGGTGGATGTAGAGTGTATCGTATACTATTTATTCAAATCATGAAGCTTGACTTGGCTGTTTGGCGGCCTAGCTTGCCTTGGGTGGCCGACTTTGTAGTGCATGACAAATTGTGTGTATCTGCCTTGACTCCCCTTGTGACTCCTATTTGTTCTAATATCTTCTCTATGGCTTGAGTGGGATGGGCCTATTTGAACCATTCGACTGCTCGCTTTGCTCCACAAAGAATGGCAAAGTATTTTGGTGTGCACTGCAGGTGCTTGGGCATGAGGGACGTGGGGCAGCTGGAAACAATCAATGAACAATTGCGATTTTTTTCCCTATGGCGTAGGAAACGGGGATCGAGGCAATTTGTAAGGTGGTGGGAGACATTTTCTGGAGTGGGGTGCATACCCACGATGGAATGGTGCTGGAAAGGTTTTTTAATAGCTAGATCTAGGTGGTGGGTGCATAGCTATGGGGCGTGCGGGCTACTCTTCACTACATGAGGGACAAAACTTATCTCTCTGTCTGCAAGGCAATAGACGACATTTCCATTGAGCTTGAATTTGGGCTGGTGGTGGTCATCCTGAGTCTAAACTAGGAAAACAAGAAGGGGAAGCTGAAAAAGGCATGAAAAATGTTCTTGAAAGGTGTGGAGAAATTGAACAACATCAATGAGTTTATGCAATACAGTGGGGACAACCCAAATTTGATAGAAGAGAACATTGTTGCAAGGCTAGTAAATAGTGCTGATGGTGTGGGTTACTTGTACCATTGATGTCGTATGGCTATTGTAATTTTTTCTCAGTATCAATATAGGGAGCTACCCCCTCTTGTAGCACTTACCCAAAAAAAAAAAAACAAAAATATGAAATTTGTTGAATTACTTAAAAAAAAATCTTTTAAACGATATTTACAATTTAAAATAGAAGAACCTAATTCAACAAAACTTAGAATTATGTTGCAAATGTTAATTAAAAATTAAAGCTCTAAATATGATGTAATTTCATAATTACATTTGAACATGAATGCATTTAACTTTAAATTGATAAAATATGTTAGAATTTATACATAATGGTTTTTGAGTAAATTATGAAACAAATAAATATAAAATAGATCAAAAAAAGTATAATTATTAATTAATTTTTATTAAATATTATTTTTAATCTTAATTTTTAAAATATTTTAAATTAATAGATATAAATTTTATTTATATTATTATTAATTATTTTAATCACAATCTCTCATATTTTTTCCATTTCATCTTTTAGTAAATTAAAATTGTCTCAAATATGATTAAAAAATTTATGTTCATTGCGCCGCAATCTTCTAAATAAAAAATAATCTCATTTATCAAATAAGACAATAAATAAAATTTGAAAGTGACATGAAAATACATTTGCACTACTAACTTTTTAATAGTCAAAATAAAATAGTTAAAAGATGTCATTGCTTACATCACCTTAATATTACTATTCACAATATTATCGAATAGAATGATAGATAAATTAGTTTAAAGTATTTAAAAAAATTGGAAAAAATATATATTAGAAAATTTGGTCAAACTATTTTAATTCTATCATCTCATTCATTCATTTGTTGACAACTAATAAATTAGATGCATGCATTAATATTCCTGCCTTGTAGAAACTAATAAATAAATTAATATAAATCCAAAACAAGCAAACAAATAAATTATGCACTTTATACCCTTACAAGCATGATTATAAGGTCATCAAATTTAATCCAAATTTGGAAATAAATAAATAAATAAAATCTTAATCCATATAAATAAGCACTGATTTTTTAAATTTTTTATTTATTTTTAACTTGTGATTTGACAAAAAAAATTAAATCCAACGTAATTTGTCGATTCTTACGTTGTCGTGACTGGAAGGAGTACAGATCCGATTTGAGAACTATAAACCATGCATTGCACAATTCTGGAAGGACTCGTTAAGCCTGCAAATTAGGTACGTAGATTTTTGTTTTGTGGTGTATTTTTGTTTTTATTTTTAATTTCCATTCTATGGCAGCTTAATGGAAAGAGATTTCTGAAGTGTTTGAGCCCTGTAATGCATATCAGTTGCATCTCTTAAAAGAAGCCTCCATTAATACCTACGATGGAGAAATGCGAATATATTGTGGTTGTAGGAGGGGGCGTTGCAGGGCTAGCCACTGCGCTTGCTCTCCATAAGTAAGTAGTGCAACAATTTTTCATATTCTCCATTTAATTAAACGATTCAGAGTCTTTATTCTGACAGAGCCAGTGTAGGGTGGGATTGAAGAGCCTGGTACTTGAGCGCGCTGAGTGCCTTCGAACTGCCGGCGCTGCCTTGATCATGTGGCCTAATGCCTGGAAAGCACTCGATGCTCTGGGCGTAGCAGATGCCCTTCGCCCATTTTACTCTCAACTTGACGGGTGATTTACCTCAACTGACTGTATCTTCTCTTTCACCCGCGGAGTAATGTAGAAATTCATTCCCAAGATGTGGGTGTGCAGGATGCAGGGCTCCTCAATTTGCACTGGTGTCTGCAAGAATGTCCCTCTGAAAAGTGGAGGCAAAGGGTAAGGAAAAGGATGTTTACTTGAAACAAGCAAATCTGATCATTCTTTTATTTTTTTATCCAATTGTTAATTGGAAGAGTTGTAATTGATCATGCCCAGTGCAAGATGTTTACTTGAAACAAGCAAATCTGAACATTCTTTTATTTTTTTATCCAATTGTTAATTGGAAGAGTTATAATTGATTATGGCCAGTGTAGATCTCGAGAAATTCATATGATTGACTTTAGTACGGCAAAAATATTTATAGAGTATTCTAAGGATGCTCAAGAGCTTAAACACCCAGCAAGTTGTGCTTAATATGTTTATTATTTGAATAGGGAAGGCCCCAGGTAAACGTTGGACTGTTTACTTTCAGCTTAGGTTTGCCACCCCATGAAGAGCTCATGCCCTTATATTTATTCATGGACTGATCTAGGAAAATATTTTGGCAAGAACAAAATAAGTGTTTTCATGTAAAAGTTTAGTCTCCCAATGTTTTGATAGCAGGTTTTAGACTTTGCTTTGGAGGTGGGGCTGATTGATTCCTCTACCTGTTTAAGGATTCCATTGAATTGTTCATACTCATAGAGACACCGATCTTATTGAGTTCCACGCCTAGAATTTCTTAGCCTGTGTTGCTATGGAGCTTTTTACAGCTATAGAGTTCAATTAAAAACAAGTTTCTACCTCCTTGTATCTGATTTTTAAAATTTTAATTTAAAATTGATTTTTAGTGTCTTTTGACAACTAGGCTACTCAAGAACTCTCTGCTTGTGCTTTTAGATTTCTGGTTCTTCTCTTGAGCACCAACTAGAAGTTTCCATCTCAAAAGAGCTAGTAACATGGATGCTCTGTAATTGATAGGGAAGATTTTGTTTAATCCAGTTTCACATTTCCAAACATTTTAAGGAGCCACTCATAGAGGATAAATAAGATGTAGTGGTCTCCATGGAATGGCATCCTTATATACCCATTTATCTATAATTACTCTGCAACTCTTCAGTAGACTGGCAAATCCACAAAAATGTTCTTAAATTTTCTCAGTAGCACAATTCCTCCATAGGACTACAGTATGAGAACGAACAAAAACAACCTCCCTAATAAAGAACCAGTTGTTGGTTTTGAAAAGTGAGATTTCTTGTCAAAAATGCAAATTGCTCTTATGTGTTCAGGGATTCAAGCATGAAACTGGAATCTCGGTGCATAGAAAGAATGACACTTTTGGAAGCACTAGCCAAAGAATTGCCTGAGGGGAGCATCAGATTCAACTCCAAAATCGTTTCCCTACACAGAGACACACTCTCTCCATTCACCACACTAGAGCTTGCAGACGGAACATCCCTCACAGCAAAGGTAGAGCTTTCTGGTCTTGAACTATTTGCTCCATAACAAGAAAATAAAGCTTTTCACTCAGTTTTTCCAGAAGCTCTGTTTCTCAAAATATAACTTCCTTACTCTGAAGTATGGGTTGTAGATTGTGATAGGATGCGATGGAGTGTACTCAGTGGTTGCAAGATGGATGGGCCTCCCACCGGCCAAATCAACCGGACGCGTTGCCATTAGGGGTATGGTCACATATACAGAAGGCCACCATTTCGAGAAGCTCATGGTACAGCTTTGGGGTAAAGGAGCGAGGACAGGGTTTCTCACTTGCACCGACAAAACAGTTTACTGGTTTGTAACTAGGAGATCCCATCCACAAGGTACTGGGAGTTTTTGTTATGGCTTGAATTTTATTGGTTAAATTTTTATTTTTGGCGCTCTTTGCAAGATGAACAACTCAAATAATTAACTATTAAATTCAAGAAGATAAATTATCCATGTACCCAACATGCTAAAAATCTTCACTCGCAGAATTATTTCATGCCCTATTCCTATTGTATAATAAGTAGCTTGAATCTGACCTACTGAGAGAAATTTTTTTCTCTCAAACAATTATTTCAATCTCATTTCCTATTTTATTATAAGTAGCTCGAATCTTGTCTTCAGTTGACCATTATATTAAATGGAATAAGATCGATTCTCTGTACACTAGGTAGTAAGGTACCAATGACAAGTTCTCTTTTGCTATTTATCATGAACAACTTCCAATCTAACCTTCAATTCGATTTTTTAGATGAAGAGATCTGTGGGGATGCTGAGTGGGTTCGACGTGCAACTCTGGAGATGGTTAGAGATTTCCCTGAGCCCATTGCAGAACTAATAAAGTTGAGCCCAGCAGAGACCATTAATTTGGCAGATCTGAAGGTGAGGTGGGTGTGGCCATGGGAGTGGGGAAGAGGGATGGAAAAGGGAAAGGGAAGCGTAACCATTGTTGGAGATGCATTGCACCCAATGACCCCTGATCTTGGTCAGGGCGCCTGTATGGCTCTAGAGGATGCTGTCCATCTGAGCAGATGCTTAGAACAAGCCATCAAATCTGTGAACATGGAGGAGTGGGGAGAAGCCCAGGTGGAAAAGATAGAATCATGTTTCAACAAATACCTACAGGAGAGGAGATGGCGAGTATCTGGTATTGCAGCTGCTGCATTTGTAATAGGATTTATACAGGAAGGATCCTCAAGATTTGCGCGTTTTGTTCGTGATTGGATTTTCTTCCCTTTTTTCTCTATGAGATATCTTTTCTACTTTATGCACTCTTGACAATGGAGCCCTCTGCCCATTTCTTCATTGAAATCAAGAGTTTGTCTTACCACCTTCACCTAATCCACATTTGGTTTCTTTCACAATAGAAGACGTATTGCATGAGTGAAAGCTTGGCTATTGGCAGTTGCGTGCATAGTTTGTTATGATTTAGCATTTTCAAGGTTTAAAGACGGCTGATGTTCTTAGATGTAAATGCAGATGGCTACCAAGATACAAATCTATTGGGAGGAAATAAGAAATCCCCTGGACCCAAAGTGTAGAATATTTAATTAAAATATTTCATAACAGAGTTGATTTAAAATTTAAAAGTCAGGATTGAAGGAAATTTAGTATATTTATGTTATTTTTATTTAATTGTGTTGATTTTGAAGGAGTGTTTTTAAAGTAATTATATGTTGATAGATAGTATATTTTTGTTTTTGGATTGGTTTATATCTCAATTCTTATCCATCTTTATTTTCTCCCACTTACACTTATTTCAAAACATTTCGTCATTTATCTTTCATTTATCACATCTCATCCACACTCATTTCAATATATTCGTTCATTGTGTCAAGATGATTCTGTATCCATGTTCATTTTTATATTAATTAAGATTGATCCAATGATACATAGGAATGAATCTCAAATTCAAATTCCAAATCTTCCACCATTTTTCACTAGTCATTATAAGCCCCCTTGGTACATATTGGTGTGACATGTTATGTCTAGATATTTAAAGACAATCAATTTGTTGTTAATTCACATGTTGAATTTTAGGAAAAATAAAAATAAAATTTAGAGCATAATTTAATTTTCTAAGGGACAAAGAATTAGAATCTACAACATTTCCATATAGACCACATGCACACTTGTGTATGAAGATTGCTTAGAGTTGTAAAGTAAATCAATCCAAGTAGTTAACCTAGAAGAACTTGACCCCAGTGATCTATTGTATTTCTCTAAGGTATTTGGCCCAACAATTTTATGAATTTAGCCTCATTATATGTGCTTAATAATTGTGATAGTTTTAGTTACTTTGAAATAATTGTGTATCTTTCCTTGACGGATTTATGGATATTATATTAATTCTTTTGAATTATATTTTAGTAGGTGGTTATCTAACTTAGCATATGAAGTTAAGTAGTACATATTTACACGACTGTTGTATAAATGTGGATAAAATAACTTAAATATAATTAACAAAAGTAATTTGATCTCTATATAAGTTAGTATTTATGATTTGGATGGATTAAGCCTATGTGGTTACCTTCCTTGCAAAGGAATTTCTTGGTTTATTTTGACCCAAATGATTTGAATTTAATATGATGACAATTACTTTCATATTTTAAAAATTATTTAAATTATTAATGCTCGTAATTAATATGAATAGTTGCATAGTATCTAGTTAATCATAAATATCTCCTATAAAATTGAATTGTTTGAGTGGTGATGTTATTAACCTTAATATTTGCATTGTTGTTAAAATGATTATTTCAAAGTTGAAAATGAAATAGTGAGATCTTAGGTACATTGAAACTAATATTTTTAATTAACATTTTTCACTTTCTAGATTAAAAAATTTAAAATTGATGTGAACTAGTGATTTTTCAAATTTTATAAATAATTTTAAAAAAAATAATAATGTCATTTTTTGGACACTTTCAATATCTTATTTTTACATTTTATTTATAACAAGTGACATTTATTTCATAATGCATAATTTCATTAAAAGGTATTGAAAATGAAGTACTCCCATACTTTTCATAGTTTCTCCTACTAAAACTCTTACGCTTAATTTAAAATCTATATTTACTAAAAATAGAAAAAAAATCACATACATAAAATATATTAAAAGTTATTCTTGTGTGCATGAAAATATGTTCAAATGTGAATACAATTGTAATAAAATCAAACAAAACACAAAATCAAACAAACACTTTGATTAGACGTGAAAATCTCAAACTAACATAGAATTCAGACAAAAATGAACTATGTTGAGCCTCTCATTGAGTAGATTTTCCCAAGCATTTTGATTGGATGTGTGCTCATAGAATTTTGATAGCATGACGATGCTCCAATAAAAATGAGTGAGATTCTTTGATAAATTGGCTACGTGTAAGATATATAGGTTTTGAGGAAAATGAATGACTTGGGCTAGGATTAGATCATGGGATCAAGGGTGGAGGATGCTTGAGACATCTCATATCATGGGATGGTTCCAAGTGTCACCATGAGGTGTGATGCAAAGGAGATGGTACCTTGAGGCTCGAACAAGGCCCATGTGATATGGTACTAAGGCCATGTCGCATGTATAAAGGGCCATGTGCATGATATGATGGTGAGGGTTGAACCACTTAATCATGGATTAAGTGTGTGCAACCACTTAGGAGAGATTCAAATTAGATTAGGATTTAATGAAAAGAGGTTGAAGGAGGGTAATCCCACAATAATAGGTCCCAAACTTGGGACATTCAATTTTTTTCCTAAAATCACATATTCTTTAGAAAAAATAATGATTTAAGCCTTGAGGGCTTCCATCTGAAGGGCTTTAATTGAATAGGGTTAGATAAGACCCCATTATACCAAACCTCTTTGGATAGAACCCCTCTAGTTTTAAATCATACCCACAATGGAGTCTTCTTTGCAACTATCAAATTAATAACAAAAAACTACTTTTTTAAAATCTTTTGACAGATCAAACAAAGTCATTAGAAATTATGTTTTCTAAGTATGTAGCCCTTATTAAGCTTTCCAAAAAGTATAATTTTAAATATTTTAAATTTTATTATTATATTTATCTTTTATTTCTCGTGAATCTAGGTTTTTACCAAACATTAAGATATGTTTTTCACATATGTAGAAAAATAGAAAAATAGAGAAAAAAATCTTAAAAATATGTGTGCACTAGGTATTGATGTCCTTGTTTCATCTATAAATAAATAAATTCATTTTAATACATACAAAATACGTTATGTGTGATGATATACACCTATGCCTAAATTATAATTAGTCTTTCTTAAAAATTTAATTAAAAGAATATGCAACAAAAAATAATGAAAAAATATACATTGATGCACTAGATATTGATGTTACAAATTTATATTTTAAAAATTATAATTTTATCCTTTCAATAATTTTTTTTATACGTGACAAAATAAACACCGCTTTTTAAAAATGTTGTTTACTATAAAAAATAAGTTATTAAAAGTTACATTAAAAAAATCACAATTTATTTCTAAACTTCTTTTAAAAACTATATTTAGAATTTACACACAAATCACTTGTTCATACCATCTCCAAATTATTAATGGTTTAGTTGCTATAGGTTTCATAAAGTGAAAATTTGGTGACAATGCTAATTTCAATGTCCTAATTTGGCCAAAAAGTGGGACACAGTATTGTGGGCTGACCCAAGATGGGACATGTAGAGGGGAATTAAATAAATAGATTATTTATTTAATTTTTTGAGGAAAGGGCTAAGGTATGGGGGTAAATAATTGAACACAATTATTTACTTCAGGCTAGGATTTAGGGATAATAGAAGAAATAGATTAGGATGAAGGTTGAGATAACTGAATATTAATTAAATAATATGGTATTATTTAACTAATATAAAGGATAGGAAATTGGACGAATTAGAGGTAAATTGACCAAATACAATCAATTTTAGGTGTTTACATTTTTCCCTCTTTGAGATGGTATTACAAAGTAGCATCATTTCAAAGAATATTAAAACATAGAATCTGGAAGAAGATGGTTAGATTAGGGAATATTCCTTGATCATTCAAAGGAGTGACTAGGAGGAAAGATGGTGAGAGTGAAGGTGAGGATTAGGGATGCCATTTTGAGAGGACATGCAAGTTCAAGAGAACATGACTGTGCTCTTGAAATAGATGAGAGGATGCAAGGATAAATGAGGAAGATGATGTATAAAAGGTGGTATGGGAAGAGAAAGAGATGATGGAGGAGATTACAATTGAAAAAGCACAAAAGTATTCAAAGAAAAACATGATGTTTCCTCACTCATGTTGAAAATACAAGATTGATTGATGATCAATGGAGTATTGTTTGAATGTGGGAATGATATATCCTGAAACAACACAAGAATTGGAAAGGATACACCCTGATGATGATGATTGGAGTGTTTTTGATGTGGGAATGATATATCCTGAAACAACATAAGGATTAGGAAGGATACATCCTGAAGATGATGATTAGAGTACATTGTTTATGTAGGAACGATATATCCTATAACAACACAAGGATTGAGAGGGATACATCTTGATGATGATGATTGGAGTGTTATTAACATGGGAACAATATATCCAAAAACAACAAAAGTATTAGGAAGGATACATCTTGATGATGATGATTGGAATTTTTTTAATGCGGGAACGATATATATCCCAAAACAACACAAGGATTGGGAAGGATACATCCCAATGATAATTATTGGAGTGTTATTGACATGGGAATGATATATCTTGAAATAGAATAAGGATTGGGAAGGATACATCCCAATGATTATGATTGGATTGGAATTGAGGCTTGCAACTTGGCTGGGAACAAGAATAAGGATGTGATTAGATTATTTTTATTGGATGCATAGCTAGATTACATGGATTAGGATTTGCTTGCAATTTGGGATTGCTAGTCCAACAATAGGATTAGATGGGAGAAAATAAGGAAAAGATGCTTAGACTAATTGAAATCTATATTAGCCTAAAATGACTGAAGGGATAATGAAATGATATGATGGATGAAAAGATGTATATGATTATTGCAAGAGAAAGATGAGAGGATAGATGAAAAGATGGATGAGGATTCATGTGCACACAAAATCTAGGATTAAGTGGAGTGATGAAAATAGATAGGATAAGGGTGAGTATAGGATCATGGGGGTCCAAAAAGTGGCGATATGACAAAAATGGTCGATGACCTTTTTTTTAATCCAAATATGATGAAATGTAAAGGGTTTAGTGAAAAAATTGTTAGCATTCCACGAATATAAGAAATGCCTTATTTTGAATTAAATAGATTATTATTATTGATTTTCTACATGCATTATGACTAAAGTCCTAATTGATAGGTTGATTGAAAAAATCTATAATTATCAAATGATTTTAAATTTTTTGAATCTGAAAGATGCGACACATTCTATGCTTCCCATACTATAGGATTTTAAAAAATAAAAAAATGAATTTCATAAATTTTTGACCAAGTTATGGTGGTTAGGCAAACATGTTTTTAATATTTAAAAAAAAGTTATAAAAAATTCATAACTAATTATTTACTTGCAAAAAAATTATAAAAAAAATGTGGCACATCTGAGCATGTGTCCTCTACTTATATTGAAAGTTTTAAAAAATAATAATTTTTCTTCTTCTTGTAATTAGGTTGGTCAGACATACACCTGCCTTCTATTTTTTTCTTGAAGAATTTAGTACTACTGCACTGAAATTTCAAATTTTCAACAAATAGATTTAATTTTTTTCAAAAAAGGACTAGTATCTTAGAATCTAAATTCAATTTTCTACATATATTATGTTCTTGTACATTATTTTTTAAATTATGTTAACTATTCAAATTTTTATGTCAAGTTGTGTAACTCTATTTTTATGAATTTTCATTGCCACTTAAGGGCCTAGTTTGGACCTCCATGATCCTACACTAACCCATAAGTAGATCCCAAGGGATAGGGATGAAGGATGAAGAGTTTATAAAAATGTAGGATAAATGAATGGGAGGATTTGGAGCATCGAATTAAGACTACCATGTAGTGACTAGTGAGAACCTAATTTGATATAGCATGAGATACTATGCACCAAGGTATGAGGAACCAAGGTGAATTTGTGTCACATGCATAGGATTGACTCAAAAAATAAGAAGGTTAGTCCAACATCTCACAAAGTTGCTAAAGACTTCAAAGGCATGATGCTGAAAAACCACAAATAGAAGGAATGTCTCAACATAACACAAGGTCGCAAAAGACCTTAGTGGGTACAATGTGGGACAACCAAGAAAGTTCAACAAACAAAAATCCAAGACTTGTCCCTATTTTCACTTGTCAAAGAACACCATGATATGATGGATCATAGTGACTTCAAGTAGGTAAAGTAGGAAGCTAAAAGGAAAGATAAATAGAGATTCCAAAAGCACCAATAAAATAACAAAATATCTCAAGTACCTTTTGTGATAAGGATGATGGATGGGGTAGATGTGTTCTGATTTGAGGAACGATATATCCTATGAATACCAAATATGGTAGGTAAGTCCTAGGATTCTCATGAAAAGAGATGATCAAGATACCTAAAACCCAAGGGAGCTAATGGATTTTATTGAAGTACCATCTTGATAGGGGATGTTTGACTAGGAAACAAACACAGGGATGGGACCTATCAACAAGTATGTACAAGGATGAACCTAAATAATGACACAAGACTGATCTTATGTAGGACACATGATATATACAAGATGTACAACATTTAGAAGAGGATGTTGACTGCATAAAACTCATGAATGAGATAGTTATCCAGATTATAGGAAGATGGGGTCAATGGGAAGCGATAATGGATTAGTTGGATATGGAAAAGTGGTGGGAGTGATGGCATCAGGATAGATGGAATTAGATTGGAGGAGGGTAACCTATATCTAGATACCAATGGCAAGCTATTATTGGATGGAATGATGATAGGGATGAATGGATATAGAGATAAAGCTAGAGAAATAGAAAGATAATGTGTTGAAGGGATAAAGAGATAAGGATTTGTAGATGTAAGGGATTATTGGATGGATGAATGGTTGGAATGTAATCTCCAAGGACTACATTGTAAATGAATAATATTCCCCACTCTAGATATGTCATGTGTGATGAGGTAGGAGGGATGGAAGATAGGTGGATGGAAAGATAAGGGAGGTAGATGGATGAGGATATGATCCATGGGTGGATAAAGAATATGATAGTCTCTGGATAGAGGGAAAGTATGCCAAGAGGGGTCTAAAGTAGGTATATATATATTTTCCCCTATCTTTATCAAGATCATAAGGAGGATGAAGCAATTATAGTGGATAGGATGATGGGTGGGGTAGATAAGGTAGGTTGGATGGAGGAGATGAAAGATGGGGATGCTTAGAATGAAGTTGCCCCCAAGTATGGAGAGTAAATGCATGTGGGATTTACACATGATGCTAGTTTTCCAAGTTTTCATCATGATATTTTCCCAAGGCACCTATTTCCCAAGTTTTCCCCATTTCACAAATTTTTATTTTTACTATTTTTTTTGGATTTTTTCTTTTTCGACTTTTTTGGAATTTTTGGAATTTTTTATGGATGGAGATAGATAAGGATACACATTTGGATAAGTTGATTTGGGAGAAAAAAAATAGGTGATATGGATTTGGAGGAAGGAATCAAGCATCTAGTTTCATATTAAGGTGACAGGAGCCCATTTGGAGTGATCATTGGATTTTAGTACGACCTTATTAGAATGGGTGGATTATGTGGATTATGCAAAGGCATGGATTAAAGTGTTTTGATGGAGGGTATATGTGGGATAATTTATGGGGTGTTGGAAAGTTTATGGATGGAAGGATGGGAAGGGAGTATGATGGGTGGATATTGTCTAGACCAATATTGGCACATATTGTGATGGATGTTGAATGATAGGAGGACGAATGGATGGAAAATGTTGGGATGATGGAAGAATTGGGATAGTGAATTTTGGGACATAAGGACCCAAAATATTTTTAGGAGATGGAGTATGGGGATGCTTAGATTTTGGATTAGCAATATTGGATGCCATTATGTATTTTTCCTTTAGATGCACATTACATCTTTTTTCTTTGGGATCTACATGGTTTTGAATTTTCTTTTTCTTTGGTGTTCCTTTGTGGCCTTTGGGATTTATTTCCCATTTTGATCGATTTTTTATTTGGTCATGTGTTTTGAAGGGTACATGATGATCTTTAGATTTTAGTTGGTGTTTAGTATTAGGTATTCTTGATTTTCCATCCAAATTTCCTCTAAGAGAAATGGTATGAGTGCTAAGAGATGAAGGATGTGGAGAGAATATGAATGGAGAAATGGACATGTAGTGTTGGATGGGGTGCATGGAAATGTGCCTTTGTTGATTTTGATTGGGGATTATAGGAGTTGGATGTTTATGATGGGTGATAGGGATGGGGGATGAGTGGATAAGGGGATGAGTAGGATAAGATGGAAGATGGGAGTTTCAAATATAAGGGCCCAAAATGGATTTAGTAGGTGGAGGATATGTGATGTTGGAGTTTGGGTTATAAGGTTCCAAAATAGATTTGAAGAATGAAAGAGGGATAATGATAATGTTTTAGTTGTGTATAATGGAGGAGGGGAATGGAAACAAATGTTTTGGAGGAGTGATGGGAAATGTATATTATTCATTTGGAAGAGGTTCTCTTAGGCTATACAAAGGTTGCACCAACATGTTTGGATTGTGGGCCTTGATATATGTAGCCAAGGCCTTGTGCTCATGGATTTTCTTTGATATAGATGGGCTCCAATATGCTGGGATTAAGGTGTCTCAACTTTAGAGTCCTAATATTGATTTAATTGATGTATTATTGTATTAATTTGTATTATTTAATTTCTTATGGTGTCATGCCACAAATTGGGACCCACCGACTGGGTGGCATCCTCATTGGAAGTGACTAGATGACACATAATCATCCCAAGTGGACATAGGCATCCCACTTTGGAATCTTTGACCTATGAAAAATTCTATGACATGTCATAAGGAATCTTCATGCATGGGTGAAAGTTGGCACCCAAGTTGGGTTATGACATGCTGTAAGAGAATCATGTATTCTTGGTCAGTTATGACAGATTCTCTTATAGCTATAAGTGTTGTTAGATATGAAATATTCTATGACAGTTGTAAGATGTTTAAGGCATCTATCATAAGCTATTTTTAGTATATTCTGGGCACCTAAGCTTGAGGAAGGAATATTTGTATGTTTAAACATTGTAATGGGTGTAATGGAATATGTTACATGTGTCTAAAGCATGTTTGTGGAGTGGGATATTGTGCCATGTGAATTTAGATGCCCCTCTCCTTCTAGATGCTTCTTGTAGCTTGTATCATTCCATATATTGAGTGCCTTGCATTATAGAATGCATAGTTTGTTTGCAAGTAATGAAGTGCTGCCGATATCACTCCAGAACATGTGTTCGTCTTGAAGCACTTGTGTAGAAGCTTTGTACTTGGAGATATATTGTAACTCTTATTTGATATAATATAGAAGCACTGTGCTTTTGGAGGGTAGGGGTTTTTACCCGAAAGGGTTTTTTACCCACGTATATTTGGTGTCACTATTTTATGCATTCTTGTTGTTCTATCTGTTATTCTATGAATGTGTTTTCTCTTATTGTAACAAAATAAGATGTTAAAGGAAATTTTTGTAACTCTCCCATACTTAGATTAGTGTAAGAAGCTATTTTTTCTCCCCTAGCTTCCTTTTAGTTGGTATTAGATTCTGGCCAACCTTGGTTCCTTTGTTGGGTTAGAAAGGTTTTTTTAGCTGATCTTTGTTTTAGTGGGAGTTTTTCAGAAGTGTGTGTTTTGTTACCTTATTGCACCTGAAAGAGATGGCAAGCAAATATAGGAGGATTGAGATGGAGAAATTTAATGGTGGTAATTTTGAACTTTGGAGCTCAAAATGGAAGACATGCTTGCAAACTGTGATCTATGACTTACAATTTCTAGAACCATGCCACAAGGCATGAAATAAGAGGATTGAGATCTCATAGATAGGAAAGCCAAGTGTCTTATTAGACTCTGTTTGGTTGATTCTGTTCTCCTGAATTTCCATGAAGAGAAAACTTCCGCTTCTCTATGGAAGAATCTTGGTGATGTCTATTAGGCTAAATCCCTAGTAATCAAGGTTTTCCTAAGAAAGAAGATGTATTCTCTGAAAATGGAAGATGGAGGATCCGTTACAGATCACCTGAAATCTTTTAACATGTTGGTTACACAACTGGGTTCTATTGGATACAAGATTGATGAACAAGACCATTGCATGCTCCTTTTTTTCACTGCCAAACTTTTGGGATCACTTGGTAATGGCTATTGGAAGCACTACTTCTACCTTTAAGATGGATGAGGTTTTTTCCTCATTATTATCTAAAGAGATGCGAAGGAAGCCTTCTAAGATGGCTAAGGAGGCCCTTGTAGTTCGTGGAAAACCAAAGGAGAGGAAAAAGGAAAGACACGAAATATAATCAAAGTCTCTGGGGAGATCTAAGTCTCTTGGTAAGAAGTCCAAGGAAAAATGTTGGAACTGTGGTGAAACTTGTCACATTCAAAAAGATTACAAGAAGGAGAAGAAGAAGGAAAACAAGTCTTTCTTTGATTCTGAATCTGAGAAAACATCCCAAGATGATGGAGAAGCATTTATTGCAGCTTTGGCAGCCCATGCACTCGATGATGTGTGGTTGATAGATTCGGGTGCATCCTTTCACATGACCTCTCATAGAGATTTGTTCTCAAAGTATGAGGAGTTCGATGGTGGAGAGGTGTACCTAGGTGATGACTCTCACCTAAAGATTGTTGGTCGTGGAAGAGTCAAAATTAGATTTACTGATGGAAGAGTGAAGGGGATTGATGGTGTCTTTCATATCCTAGGTTTGGCATGAAAAATTCTTTCTGTAAGTAAATTGAATGATTCAGGAGTGCAAGTTGTTTGCTCTAGTGGATGATGTAAGATGACTAGAGGGGCTATGGTGTTGGCTAAGGGTTTTTGTATTGGCACTTTTTTCAGCTTGATGTATGCACTATACATTGCAATAGTTATTTTGATGTACTGAAGAAGATATCTTTGGATTCTTCATCCTCACCATCAGATCATACAAAAAAGAAGCATGTTGTAGCTACATCCAATGGTCATGCATTTTGGGTACCTAAGGGTGCTCATTCCATGGAAGTGAAGCTTCCTACAAAGAAGACAATGTTATGGCACCAACAACTTGGTCACATTGGTGAGAAGGGTCTTAGAACCATGAAAAATAAGAGCCTTGTTGAAGGCCTTGATTATTTTAATCTTGAGTTTGACTTTTGAAAATATTGTGTATATGGAAAACAACACCATGTTTCTTTTTACTCTAGTTCTCATAAGTCTTTTGGAGTTTTGGACTATGTTCATTCAGATGTTTTTGGTTATGTAATTGTTCATTCATTATCAAAATATGTATATTTTGTTTCTTTCATAGATGATTACAGTAGGACATTTGTTTATTTCCTCAAAATTAAAGCTGAAGTCTTTAGTTGGTTTAAGAAGTTTAAGGCCTTGGTAGAAAATCAGACCAGCAAAAAGATTAAGTGTTTGAGGACTGATAATGGTGGTGAGTTTTGTTTTGTAGAATTTGACAAGTTCTGTAAAGAGCATGGGATTGGGAGACATAAGAATACTCCCTATACTCCACAACAAAATGGAGTTGAGGATGAATAGAATGTAGATGGAGAGGGCTAGGAGTATGTTGAGTGGTACTATCCTTGAACAAAAGTTTTGGGTTGAAGTGATAGCCATTGCATGTTATTTGATCAATAGATCTCCTACATCAGTGCTTGTTGGAAAGACACCCATGGAGGCATGGTCTAGTAAAAATACCTCGATGAGACATCTCAGAGTATTTGGTTGTGAAACTTATGCTCATGTTTCAATTGAGAAGAGGTCTAAGTTGGAGAACAAGGTTGTTAAGTGCATCTTTATCGACTATGGTGTTGGTGTGAAAGGGTACAAGATTTGGGATCTAGAAGCTCATAAGGTTCTCTATAGCAGAAGTGTGATCTTCAGAGAGATGAAACCTTCTACTGTTGAGCTGCAAATAAAAAAAGAGGAGTAACAAAACAAGGAGGTAGTTCAAATTCCACCTACTCTAAAGAAATAAGTACACACTCTTGTTGGATTTAAAAATGAGGAGAGCTCAAGTAGCTCTGAAAGTTTTGAAGAAGGAAAACCTCAACCTTAGCCTTTTAGGAGGGCTACACGATTTAGGCAACAACTTGAAAGGTTTGGTTATTCATTATTGGATTCTAGTTGCATTTTTCCATTGATTACTAACATTGATGAACCTAGGACAGTTAGAGAGGCATTAGGTATGAGTGATTTAGATTCTTGGATGCAAGCCATGGATGAAGAGATGGATTCTTTAAAGAAAAAAAAGACATGGGATTTGGTACCTTTTCCTATTGGACGTAAACCTATTGGTTGTAAATGAGTTTTCAAGAAAAAATGTGGTCTTGATGGCATTATTGAGAAGTATAAGGCATAGTTGGTTGCTAAAGGATTTTCTTAGGTGGAGGCAATTGACTATGGGGATATATTCTCTCCTGTAGCAAAGTTGACACATATTCGACTTTTGTTGTCATTTGCAACAACATACAACTTAGAAGTGGAACAAATGGATGTGAAGACAACATTCCTTCATGGTGATTTGGAGGAAGAGATTTACATGTCACAGCCAGAGCATTTGATTGAAAAAGGTAAAGAAAATTTGGTTTACAAACTAAAGAAGTCTCTTTATGGTTTGAAATAGTCTCCTAGAATGTGGTATCAAAAGTTTGATACCTATGTGTTGTCATTAGGATTTCAGATATCTAAATCTAACAATTGTTTATACTTTAAAACTGATAATGGTTGCATTCTCATTATTGTCTTATACGCAGATGATATGTTGTTTATTGGGAATGGTAAAAGTATGATTTTAGATTTGAAGTTTTAGTTGTCTGCATAGTTTGAGATGAAAGACCTAGGTGTAGCTAGGTACATTCTAGGAATGGAGATCACAAGAGACAAAAGCTAACAAAAAGCTTTGATTAAGCCAAAGAAAGTATGTGAACTTGGTGTTGGAGAGATTCAACATGGTAGATTGCAGATAGTTAGTTGTTCTTGTGATGCAGGGGACAAAGCTTTTTGTGAATGATTGTCCAAAATCTCCTACTAAGATGGAGGAAATGACCAAAGTACCATATGCAAGTACAGTTGACAATCTGATGTATTGGATGGTGTGTATGAGACTAGACATTTCCTAAGCAGTGCGATTCATTAGCCAGTTTATGGCTAATCCTGGACGAGTGCATTGGGATGCTGTTAAGAGATTGTTTAGATATTTACGAGACATGTCCGAGTATGTCTCGTGTTTTCATGGTTATCCTACTAGACCTCAACATTCTATGAGTATTCGTGGATATGTGGATTCAGATTGGGTAGGTGACATTGATAGCAAAAGATCCACTAGTGGTTATGTGTTTATGATGTTTGGTGGTGCTATCCGTTGGATGAGTAAGTGGCAGGTTGTAGTCATGTTGTCCATGATAGAGGTAGAGTAGATGGTAGCCACTCATTCCTATAAAGAATCCATTTGGCTTAAAATATTTTGTTTTAATATTGGCTTAGATGCAGGACAAATTACTGTTTGTTGTGATAGTCAAAGTGCAATTTTCCTAGCAAAGAATCCTACCTTCCATGCTAGAACAAAGAACATTGATGTACAATATCATTTTGTTTGTGATATG
Organism: Sequoia sempervirens; assembly: GCA_007258455.2. NCBI lineage: Eukaryota > Viridiplantae > Streptophyta > Pinopsida > Cupressales > Cupressaceae > Sequoia > Sequoia sempervirens. The sequence continues at coordinate 154,019 of VDFB02340818.1, forward strand.
GTAGAGGATGGAAAGGTGAACTTGGAGAAGGTTGACACTTTGGTGAATGTTGCAGATGCATCGAAAAAACCAGTGAGCACGTTCAGATGGTGTTCCACTTCCATGGGCCTTGGGGCCCTGAGCAATTGTTTCTGTATGACTCTCGACAAGTCTTGGAAAAAGTGGGAGAATTTTGGGATTAAGGTGTCTCAACCTTAGAGTCCTAATATTTTTTTAATCAATGTAATATTGTATTAATTTGTATTATTTAATTTCCTATGGTGTCATGTCACAAACAGGGACCCAACGGTCGAGTGGCATCCTCCTTGGAAGTGAATGGATGACACATAATCATCCCAAGTGGACACATGCATCCCACTTTGGAATCTTTGACCTATGATAGATTCTATGATGCGTCATAAGGTATCTTCATGTATGGGTGAAAGTTGGCGCCCAAGTTGGGTTATGACAAGTTGTAAGAGAATCATGTATTCTTGGTTAGTTATGACAGATTCTCTTACAGTTGTAAGTGCTGTCAACTATGACATATTCTATGATAGTTGTAAGATGTGTAAGGCATCTGTCATAAGATATTTTTAGTATATTCTAGGTGCCCAAGCTTGAGGAAGGAATATTTTCATGTTTGACCATTGTAAGGGGTGTATGGGAATATATTACACGTGTCCAAATGCATGTTTATGGCATGGGATATTGTGCCATATGGATTTGGATGCCCCTCTCCTTCTAGATGCTTCTTGAAGCTTGCATCACTCTATATATTGAGTTCCTTGTATTATGGAATGCATAGTTTGTTTGCAGGTAATGAAGTGCTACCGATATCACTCCAAAATAGGTATTCATCTTGAAGCACTTGTGTAGAAGCTTTGTACTTGGAGATATTTTGTAACTCTTATTTGATATAATAGAGAAGTATTGTGCTTTTGGAGGGTGGGGTTTTTTACTTGAAAGGGTTTTCCCCACATATATTTGGTGTCACTATTTTGTGCATTCTTGCTATTCTATCTATTATTCTATGAATGTGTTTTCTCTTATTGTAACAGAATAAGGTGTTAAAGGAAATTTTTGTAACTCTCACCTACTTAGATCAGTGTATGAAGTTATTTCAGCTCACCTAGCTTCCTTTCACAATATACCTTACTCACGAAGGCATAAGACTTTTCCTTGCTAGTTCATGGTCTTGAGGATTCAATTTGTAGTAGGATGCTTGTTATTTTTGAAGCATGTTTTGAGTCCATTATTAGGTGAAGGAGGACAGGTGGTGGATATTCTTTCTTCTTCTACTATAAGAGAACCACCATGGGTGAATGTAAGAGGACCAAGGGGATATG